>VZTT01007884.1:8402-20582 GCA_013400855.1 Buphagus erythrorhynchus | reverse complement strand
AGTGAAAACCCCTACCATTTGCAATTGTCATCTCTGTTCTCAGTGACATATTGCTTTCTGTCATTTTCAATGGAAAAAGCTTAGGTGTAAAAGATACAAATGGAGATGGATCTGTAGGAATAAGAGGGATCTATTTTGTATGTACTTCTTCTGTCTCTGATTACACACCAGTTGGTTTCTCTCTGCCTGTTTTACCCTCCTGCTGAGCTTTCACAGGCTTTCCTGCAGTTTGGCTACTTCTGTAAAAACAGCCAGGGCCACATCCTACAGGGGATGGCAGAGGCAGGTCCTGGGTGGGGTCCATATACTCCCAGCTCCTAGTGATGGTCCCT
Organism: Buphagus erythrorhynchus; assembly: GCA_013400855.1. Classification (NCBI taxonomy): domain Eukaryota; kingdom Metazoa; phylum Chordata; class Aves; order Passeriformes; family Sturnidae; genus Buphagus; species Buphagus erythrorhynchus. Next base: position 20,250 of record VZTT01007884.1, on the reverse strand, counting down.
GGGGATAAGGAAATGAACCAAGCATCCAGGCTTGGGGACATTGCCCTGTGATACTCATTGAGAGAGGTGCTGATTTTGTCAGCCCTCTGGAGACCTGTAGTCCCTACCGAGGAGAGAGGGAATGGTCTCCTGGATGGTAGCCTGAAATTTAGTACACAAGCTTAATTCCCATACATGCCACAACACNGATGTTCTTCAAAATCACATCAATTGTTTCTTAATGTGGAAATGCTTTTGCTGCTACTGCTTTGCTCAAGGATTCAATTTAGTCTTTGCTTGAATTGCTTTGGGGCATGCAGAAAGGAGGTACTTTCCATGTCTTTGAATTTCTTCAAGGGCCGTCAATGCTTTTCCTTCAAGCGTTACTTGCAATGTTTCTCAGTTATCAAATAAAATGCTCTCCTAGATTCCAAATTAAGATAAGAAATACTTAAAACAGAATGCTTAAAGCAAAAGATAATTTCAGAGAGGTCCCATGAGTTTTCAGGCTCGTGATGTTTCTGAGCATTTGTCATCCTCTTCAGTTATTTTTTGACAGGACCAGTGATGTGCCAACAAATTCTGCCCATCAACAGATCTGACATATCAGAGCTGCTGCCTCTGAGCAAATTACTTGAGAGCTAATACCTCCAAACTTGTGCCTTTTGAATGATGCATGTATCTTCTACCCCCTTTGATGCCCTCTTCATCTATGATCTAATTCAATGAGTGAACTTAGCTGAGAAAAGGAAAGAAATTTTTGAAAAATGGTCACTTATAATTTTGCCTACTGTGTTTTCCTCTTGGAATCAGGTTTTGTTCTTGTATTAGGTGTGCTGCTGGTCCTAATGCCTCTATAAACCCATTTACTGTCCCATTCCTTGCTGTTTGATTCTGTTCATCACTATTATCCACCCTTGTCTGCAATTTTAATCACAGTGATGAAACCAGATTAGAGCTATTTAAATATGCTAATATGGTGACAGGCAATTGCAGGGCTTCTTTTAAATGACTGAAAATCAAACATAACTTCCTGTGCTTTGCTGCACCTTATTAGCTGTAATGTTTCTGCTTGTCAAATATGTTATACTGCCACTTACTTTCTTTGTGGTCTGACTTACCCTTTTGATTTCTCTCAGTTTATTTCAAATCCGTCCCAAACTGCATTTGTGCATTTCTCTCCTCACCAAGGTGGGTTTGTAAAACTGCACCACAAATTGCACTCAATTGCAATGGACCATAACCTACCAGAAAAGCAGGTGGTCAGCCAGGAACAGTTAAACAATCACTGGAGAACTTCAAAGTCTGAATGAGGAATTATTTTCATCTATTTTGCAGCTATGAAGGCAGGAGGTTAAATGTGAGCTTTAGAAACCACTGACCAGCACAACAAAGGTATCAGAGAGTTGTAAAATCTCCTGGTGCAGGGCTTTCAGCACTACATCAAGGCACTTTCTGCATGGCAGATAGTGATAGGACAAGGAGGAATAGTTTTAAACTAAAAACAAGAGATTTAGATTAGATGTTAGGAAGAAGTTCTTTATTCAGAGAGTGATGAGACACGGGCACAGATTGCCCAGGGAAGTTGTGGACACCTCTCACATGGAAAAGTTCAAGGCCAGGTTGGACAGGGTTTTGAGCTACCTGCTCTATTGGAAGGTGTTCCTGCCCATGGCAGGGGAGCTGGAATTAGATGATCTTTTGGGTTCCTTCCAACTCATACCTTTCTATGATTCTATGATTGTAACAGGACTGCATTTGTTGCCAAGCTGAATTTGGTCAGCTAGAAGTATAACTTCATTTCATGCTTCTGACTAATCTAATTATGTTAGCAAAACATTGAGATTAGCAGCCTCCAGTGTAACCCTAAATGAAAAAGACAGCCCAGATCCCAGTAGAGATCCTGGCCTGTGTTATAATTCTGGCAGAGTGGGAGGCAGTGGGAATAGAAGAGCAGTGTGTCTGTTTTGTGGTTGCAGCAGAAGTGCTTGTCCTACAGAGACTGACACGGGAGATAAAGACTTTGCTAGAGGATGGGGTCTCTGGACAGCTTTCCTCAGGAACATGTGGGTTTTTTCCATGTTTGCAAACCGAGCTAGTAAAGAAACTATTTGCAAATTTGTAACAGAAGAATTGAATATATCGATTTTTTTTTGGAGGGGTGTCTAAACTGCATGTTAATGAAAACTAATTTATGGCAATCTAGAGGGAAAGTTTTTTCCAGAAAAATTAAGAAAACCTAATTTTATGCATTGTCTTTTTCTCAGATCTTCATGACCCTTGGTGTACTGTGCTATTGTACACTCACACATAGGGCTGGGAGATGTATGTGCAGGTGATTATTTGGGAGAAACTGGAGATCCATGTACATTGTAGCCACCAGTGATGAGATCTCAGCTGAGGGTCACAAACACATATTACTGAGATGTTTAAAGCAAATCCTGAGCAGCTGCAGAGACCCTGAAAAATGAACTCTAGAAGGAGAGGACTAGAAAATATAACCCAGGTCTTCAATTTGCTAAAAATAGAGAATATGAATTTTGCAGTGCCCTAGGAGTTGGATTAGAAGTAGTGAGCTTAACCCCTAGAAAAGAAGGTTCAGGTCAGAATGACACTGAAGTTGGGAAAAGTCATTTTGGAAGATCTGTGGAGCTGTATGGGAGATGTACAATTTCCACCACTGGAGGTCTTTCAGAAGCTCTCAGGTCAGCATTGCTTGGGGTGATTAAGGCATGGCAAATCCTCAGCTGGGACATAGCTAATAGATCTGCTGGTGTCATTTCCTTTCTATTTACTGCATCAAAAGGAGTAATGAGGAAGTAAAAACTCACAAAATGCCATGGTAATTTATAATTTTGAATAAAATAATAAATAGAATATCTAAAAGGCTAGAAACCATTCTACCAAGTGAATTCTCAGTTCTAGACTCTGGATAAATGAATATTAGATTTATCTCAAGNGGAAGTAAAAACTCACAAAATGCCATGGTAATTTATAATTTTGAATAAAATAATAAATAGAATATCTAAAAGGCTAGAAACCATTCTACCAAGTGAATTCTCAGTTCTAGACTCTGGATAAATGAGTATTAGATGTATCTCAAGATAAATTTGGAAAGTGCTAGAGATTAAATCACATACATGCCATTCTTTTTAAAGCAGTATGTCATTTGCATGTTTTACATCAAAACAAATACTATAAAACTGCAGTGGTTTGCAAAGCATGTCTTCCCTCAGACAAAAAGTCTCTTACTGTCATGTTTTCCCAAGTAAACTCCTTGAGAGGGAGCTGAGGGAGAGTGAGTGACCTTCAGCAGAAGAATGAGGTCACATGTTGAGGATACTTTGGGATGCCTTGTCTTGTTACATCACCATTGCACGCAACGAAGAAAACTTTTCAAAAGGTAACAAAAATTCAGCTCTTACAGGGATTTACAGTCTAACATGATAAATCACATTTGCTACCCAGGCATGAGAATAGTCTTGATGCTGTTTCTACTACTCATCAACTCAGAACTTGCTTTATGTAGGAGCAGGCATTAAAACTGAGCTGGTAATTCTGCCCTGATATGCATAAATATAGCGAAAATATTTATACGTCCAGATTTGCCCCTGAGTTGAAAAAGCTAATGGAAAGAAATCAATGTATATAAAAACCAGGAGAGAAATGTAATTAATGCCTCTCAGTGCACTCTTCTCCAAATAAGAATCCCCTGGCAAAACTTTCACCTGCAAGCAACTGGGTAATGAAAAGTGTCACTTACAGCCATCACTAATGGAGCTCAGTACGTGAAATGATGAGCTCCCAGCCACAGGGTTTATTGAAGATGTTAAATATTCAGAGTACATAAACACAATCTGAGCTGAACTCTCGGCTCAGCTTTGCCAAGAGATCTGCAAGAGGAAGATTGGAATGGGAGATGGCAGAAAGCTGCTGCCCTGGATCCTCTCACCCTACCCTGCCAGGGCAAGGATCTTCTTTAGAGTCTGTTTTCTAGTGGTTGTCCATAATCTGTGATTGAAAGGGACAGATCTGAAGTTAATTACGTGTTGTTGAGTGCTGAAATGTTGTTTTTCCTTTGTTGAATTATTGTTGTCATGCTGAGTTGGGACAGCCAGAGGTTTATTTCTTTTTATCACATAGATTTATTCTGCAGTATTCTGTGATTAGAGCAGGGGCAAAGACGCATTTCAAAATCTGCCAGAAATCTTAATGTAAATGGACTTTAAAAACGTCATGCCTTTTATCACCATTTTACTGAACTCCCCTGAAATTATCAACTTCAGCTTTGAATTTTTCTACTTCATTTTCACCTATTGATGTTCCAACACGTAGCCTGAATAAAACAAACCAGTGATATTATTTTTCTTTTTTTTGTTCTTCTCCTTTTGTGTGTCCCCAAAATTTATTGCTAGGGCCCAGCTAGGAAATGTGGCCATTGATTTAAGTTCAGTTCCCTGAAAGATAGAAGGTGGTTGTGGTCTTCTAAGATCTGCTTCCCTGGGTTTCATATGTTGGAGGAAGCTCTTACATCTCTAGGAATGAACAGCACTAGCCACAAGAGAGTCTTTAGGATTTTAGTAAAAGTAAATAATAATTAAAAAATGCTAAGAAGGACATAATTACAGAGCTAATAATCAGCATCCAAAATCAAATACTTTCGTTGGCATCATTGTTAACAATGTTCAGCTAATCCTTTGGAAGAGTTTTTACTTATACTCAATACAATTTATTTTCCATTTTCACTTCTATTTATCTGTTTTTATGATAATGAATGCTTAATCCACCATTCATCACTGGTCTTACTATAATCCATTTTTGAATATTTAAATCTGATTATACCAGAGATGTATCTCAGGGAATTAGCACAGCAATGTGTGAGCAGCAGGACATTATCTGGCTTTTTATTTTTGTGTGGGTAACATTTTTCAGGTGGTGTTTCTAAATTTTTGCAACAAAAATAAATGAAATGGCTGTTGAAGGGGAATGTAGGAGAGGGGAGGATTAGGCTTAAGGTTAAAATGGGTTAATAACAGCCAGGAAGAGTAGTTTTGTGAGAGCTTATCAGCATCACTCTCTCCCTGGTTGTAAGAAGAAGCCTGAAAGGAGCCTGGATACTGCAACAATTCAGCTGGGGATGGCTCCCTAGTGTTCTGGTGATTCATTTTTACTGATTCTGTATAAAACCACAGAATTCAGAGAAACTTAAGAAGATATGAGTAACACTGTCAAAAGTGATAAGCAACAGAAGAGACCAGACCTGTTTTTGATGCTACACCAATCCAAAGCCAATGTTTAGCTGATTTCCAAGAAGAGTAAGGCCTGAAGGTTGGTGGTTGTTGGCCAAGGTGGTGATGGGTATCTGCAGGCAACTTATACTGGGGAGGAGAGGTTTTTGCTGCCACAGCTTATTCCTTCCCCTTAAACAGCACAGCAGTGGTGTGCAACACAACCACACTGCAGAGCTTTTGTCAGCACAGCTGTTGGTCACAAATCAAAGCTTACCCAGCTGCTGGGTGAAACAAGAATTGTAGCAACAGCTGGTGGCAAAGGTCTCTGCTCCAGGCCCCATCCCTCAAAAAAACCCAAACCCTCCTGCTTTAGCAATTCCAGCAAGACAAGAAGCCCAGACCTTTGCTTACACCAGTGTTGTTGCTCTTAAAAATTGTTAGGTAATTACAGAGTTATTTCATTATAAAGTTGCTCCATTAAGTTGTGCTGGGAACCAGTTTGCAAAGTTCCTTTGGACATACTTGGGTCAGTTCCCACCAGAAATTTTTAAGCCTTGCCCAAGCTTTTCTTTGCTGTTCATTCTTGATAGTGATACGCAGTGGAGGTTTATGAGAACAGTATTGCACAATACAGGAACAACGCAGGTTATTTATTACCCTGATAATACTAGCAAGGTGAGAATAATTACTTGCTACACATGGAAATTAAAATAATGGCCATTTCCCTGTAAAGCATTGTAGTTTTCTGCTGCACAACCCAGTTCAAATGCTGCAGGCCTTAAGGAGAAATATGGGACGGGTGCAAGTGGTGTGGAGTGTAGGAGCATGAGAGAAATAGGAGGGAAAGAGATCACCTTGTAGGCAGATTTATGTAGGACATTTAAAGAAAAAGGTGGAAGGTCTGGACTTGATCTATTAGAGAAGAATAGCTGGATTCTACTCTCGGACAAACAGTAGGAGAGGAGATTTATAGACCTCTCTGGGCGATGCTCAAGACCGTGGGTTGTTGTATGTCACTCAACCAGCCTGTTTCCCCTGCCCATTCTGTACTGAAATATGGCCCTGCTGAGAAGGTAATGGAGAGTGGCCAGAGATCCTACAGAGAAGGTGGAGGGCAGCCTGGGTGAGGCTGATGTGAGAGTGGGTAATGGAAGAGGCAATAACAGAGGTGCTGAGATCTTGAGCCAACTAATCAACACCTTTTTGTAAAGCTAAAAACTCTTCAAGAACAGTCTTTATTTTATAGGCAAAAAGAAAGAATCCTGCAAACTGATTAATCTTTCCAAAAGAGGACTAACAGCTCATACAAAGGCAGAATTATGTCCCAGCTCTTCTGCCACGAGCCATTGAACTTCTAATGAAATATGAAGGTGGCATTTTTGGCCAGATTGGATTAGTAAAACAACCACATCTATTAGCAAAACTTAAGGCACTGTGAGATATAGTTATCCTGTAGAAAAAAATGTGCTACAATATAAAAGGTAGGTTCATTTGGTATTCTTGAGACGTAAAGTCATTGAAACTGCTTTTGTTAGAACAGCACAGGGAGAGGGAGCTTATGAATAGAAACAAAAATGCTTTTGTGCTTATATTAACTGTGAAGTGACTTAGGTATCATACAGAACACAGTTTTTCCTTCCTTTCCTTTATTTTCTTTTTTCTTCTTTTTTTTCCATCCTTCTGAGTGAGCTTCTTCCTTCATTGTGATGTTGAGATAAATAGAATGGAAAATAAATGTTAGGTGAATGGACAACTTGTATTCCAGCTCTGTCTCATTTAATTTTACAGTGACCATATACCCACCTGGGACAGAGGACACAGATACCTCAACTCAAATTTTCAGAGTAATTTGGTAAAAATTGAAAAAAACCTTTTTTTTTTTTAAAAGAACACTATTGCAAACTCATATTTTTACATGAACAGGCAAAAAACATTTTCGTCCATACATTAAAGATGGATACCCAGCTCTGACTGGATTTACCACAGCAGGTGGCTTGCTGGGGTAGGGCAGGGAGAGCTGCCTTGAGCAGGTGGAGAGGCTGGGTCTGCCTGGACCACTCCATGGGGAGCCCCAGCAACAGCATTCCCTGTCAGCACATCACAATGGATGCTGAGATCAATACTCCTTTGGTTTGCATACTTGTAAGGCTGAATGATTAATTGAGCAAACAAATGTAACAGAACAACAATTCCCTACTGGAGATTGCTAGAGGAGCAGCAGGATTCCCTTTCCAGTAAATCCAGAGGTTTGTGTGTGTTGTTACCTCTCATTTTCAGAGAATGCTGCTTAGGTCTCTGCTTGATCTGCTGAACAAGAGCTGATGGGAGAGGGACTCATGGTGCTCACACATGAGGGATTGTGTGACCTCTCCAGTCTTGTGTTTCCACTGGATAAGAAAATGGGACAGGGTTTAGCATCTCAGTGCTCTGCCTGCTGAACCCTTCTCTGGATGGTTAGAAGATGGTCTTGCTTAGAAATTCCTGTGCCATATTCATGCTTTGGGCTGATTTTCGTTTTTTGCACAGCTTTAGGCACATTAGTCATTGTTCAGCTGTCCCTTGAGATGGTGAGTCCAGAATTGTATGGGTATTTTGTACTCCCCATTCTAAATGAGCTCCATATTTATAGTCTGAAATTCACAGAATCATAGAACAATTTGAGTTGGAAGGGACTTTTAAAGCTCATCTAATCCAACCTCCCTGCAATGAGCAGGGTTGCCTTCAAATACATGGGGAACCCCATCCAACCTGACCTTGAATGTCTCCAGGGATGGGGCATCCAGCATCTCTCTGGGCAACATGTGCCAGTGTTTCACCATCCTCACTGTAAAAAATCTCCTCCTTATTTCTAGCCTGAATCTATCCTCTTTTGATTTAAAACCATTATTCCTTGTCCTGTCACAACAGGCCCTGCTAAAAAATTAGTTTTTCATGTAGCCCCTTTAGCTACTGGAAGATGCTCTAAGGTCTCCCCAGAGCTTTTTCTTTCCCAGGCTGATCAAACCCAGCTCTCTCAGCTTTTCCTCACAGCAGAGGTGCTCCATTCCTCTGGTCATCTTCATGGCCACCTCCAGACTCACTCCAGCCTGTCCATGTCCTGCTTCCTTTGGCCTTAAACATCCCATTCTACTGTCAGAAATCCCTTTTCTCTGTGGGATACAAGGCTGACACAGCCACTCTCTATGAACCAAAGTAAACCCACACCAGGATCCATGAATCAAGTAATTTCAGCTGTGCCCACTGAACTTCTCACAAGCAGCCTTGTGCCTGCAGTTGACCTTGTGAACCTTGGTTCTCAGAGGTGGCAGCTTTGGCTTTCTGGAGCTTTCAGTAGGTGACAAGGTTGAACCTTTCCCTAGAAACCAACTTAGAGCCATTTTCCCTTTTCAGTTTTTTCCATGGGGTGTTGTCTCCCATAACATCTCCTTCCTGGAGATGCTGTCCATCTGTCAGAAGCTGCTATCACTCCTTCCCACCACACCTTCCCCTGGGCTGCTCCTCAGCATCTCTGCTGTCAAACCCAGCTGCCCTTAACCCTGCTGTGGACTTTGGAAGTACAGACTGAATACTGCCACACAAAGGCTGTCTGACACTGAGGTGCATAATGAAGTGATGATAGAGGATTTGCATTTGTTGTTGGTTTCATCCTCTGCTCAGGGTGACTGCAACCCTTAGGAAATGTAATTCTTGGTGGAGAAATTTTAAATACTTCAGTGGCATTCAGTTTTCAAGAGGAGAAAAGAAAATGGTGGTATTTGAGGCACTTGTTATGGTAAGTTCTGCACTCTGCACAGAAATGAGGATACAGCGATGTGCTTGTGTATTTATTTCCTCTGGAGGCTGGATGGAGCTTGTACTTTGGCAGAAATAGGTTCAAACCCCAGCTTTGCCTAGCTGATAACAGTGCTTCTCTGTCCTTGTCATGCTGGATCTGGTAGAATGAGAGCTGAATTTATCTCTACTAACATCTGTGTTTTGCACTCCCAGCCTCTGGTGTGAGCTGCAGGAAATGGCAGAACCCGTGGCAAAGCTTCCTTCTGATCAGTTCTGTACAGAGGAAATATTACAGAGACTTCATTTCCAAGGCACGTGGAGAAGTGGAAATAGTACTTTCTAATTAAAGATTAAATTGCCACTTTTGTCAGACAGGCATTAAGCCACCTTCTGAGCTCAAGGAAGTGGCTCCATGTCAGAAAGAAGGCATAAATCACCTGAGAATATGAGCTTGAAGTGACTTGGTGGATTGGTATATAGAGAACAGCTCTTCTAGCTGTATTTGGTTAAAAAACCAACATGAATTACTGAAGGGATATGCTTAAGACAAACACTATTCAACTTGATATAGTATAGTTGAAGATATAGATATGTCTTCAATAAAGGCAAGAAAATCTGTGTGCAGGTGACACAGGAGGTAAGAGCTGATGTTATAACTGGTCTCAGGGGATGTCACTGCCAGGGAGGGAGAGAAGAATCTACATGAAATTTGTTTTGGGAGACACCAATCCATGAGTACCAAAGCTTAAGGCAAATAATCAAGAGTTAAATTCAAAACAGGAAAATCATTTGCATTTGAAATATTGTTCCTTTCCATACTTCTCCTTCTCCAGTTAACTGCTATAACTTTATTGAAAGATTCAGAAATACTTACCACAGGTCACATCTCACTTTGTTAATAAAAAGACTATTTATTCCAGAAATGCTGCTATCATGAGTCACTGCCCAGTGATCTGCTCTGTGGATAAGTCCCAGAGAAATCACAATATACCAGTGGAGGAAAGTAGGAACAGAAATGCCAATAAAATTGGGCTCAAATATCTGAGGATTGAAGTAGGCTTCTAATCAGAGGGATTATATCACTCATGACCTTAAGTCCCTCACCTTATCCTCTGTGGGTAGTGCCTCCTGTATGTGTCTTCCCAATAAAATCAGAGGTGGCTTGCTTTTTCTTTGTGTAGGCTGTGTGGAAGACAATGGCATCTGAAACAGCACCTGGGCTCTCCCATGATCAGGCTGAGACAATAAGATGTTACCTGTATTTTTTTTATGCTCAGTGGTAGCAAATACCTTCTTGCCAGTTGTCCAGCACCATCAGCATTTCAGTTGTGTTAGTGCTTCCTTCATGCATGTGATCACAGCATTGCCACTGCTCCTCTTAGACTTGGTGAGAGGAAGGAATTATCAAAGGGAAACAGGAGGCCTCAAGGTCAGGATTATACCTGAGTGCTTTCTATTTCAGACACCAGCAGTGTCACCAGCCCTGAGAGCCTCCCCCACCTAAAAATAAATGTTGGTGGAACATGGCTGCATGTGTCCTTCATATAAGTAGAGGAAGTTCAGACATCTGCCTTGTTCTTGTGGCTTCCAGAGAGTTCCACTGGGGTAAAATGAACCCTTCCTTCAATGAGTAACAGGAATTTTCTCTGCTCTTCAAACAAATGTGTCTTTCAAGGAACAGATGGGTTTTCTGCCAATAGGGTGAAACCAGGAGGGTTTCACTATGCCCTGTACGGGTCAGCCAGATTAAAACTTGCAGTTTTATATGTATTTCTGTAATTTATATTTCTGTGATTTAAAAGAAATTATCAGGTAAATAAAATAATACGACATTTGTCTTGATTTTCCTCTTTGGGGCTTTGCCCAATTTTTTCAATCGCTGGAAAGCACAAACAAATTCGTTATTCTAAGAAGCACTCAGCTCTCACTTGTCAACTGTAGAAAAATGATTTATAGAGGAGGAGAAAATGCATAGCCTTAAACCTAATGTATGGTCATGAAATAGTCTCACTTCCTTCTATGACTGCTGCACAAAAGGGTGTGACAGCCTGTTTTTCTGTCACCATTAAAACCTCCTCCTTTTTCTATAATGCTTCAGGCTGGACCTTCCCTGGGTGGCTGCCTGTCAATTGCTGTGCCCATTGCCTTTTAGTACATATTTTTCTCTTTATATGTCAGCCAGAGGGATGGGAATTTTCAGAAAAAGCAAATGCTGGAGGAATTTTTGTAACTTTTTATGGACTTTTCCAAGCCAAAGTCTTTATTCTTTCCCTTCATCTGAGAATCAGTGAAGGTTGCCTTGAAGATCTGTTGTTGTTTATGGTAACCCTGTGGAATAGCAAAGCTTGAAACTTCACTGGTTTTGCTATCACTGTGCTTCAGGAGATGTGCTGTGAGGATAGGGACCTGACATAACATTTCTTCTCCTGTCATCTCTGATGATGCAGATGCACAAACGAGGTTCTAGTTGTTTACTCACATGTTAATTTTAAGCTTAATTAGTAACACAAGGGGTGCAGGGAATTAGTATTTGACAAATAGAAGAAGACAGATTTGGAAGGAGAATGAGGCAATGTTTGTTTTTAAGCTCCTAAGGGGCTCCTAAAGGAAAACAAAGTTGAACTACAGGAAAAGCACTTAAGAGTGTGTCCTTTCAAGTACTCCTTCCTCTAATTTAAAAGGGCAATGACTGCAAATATAAAGAGCAGAGCAAAATTTGTCCTGTACTTTATTTTCTAAAGGAATAAGGACCAATGTAAACCTGGCTGTTCATTCTCCAGGGAAGACATGGGATTAAGTTACAAAGGAAACATTGAGTATAGCCCATTTAGTTTTATCCACTGGCCCCTCTGTGATTCCTGCAA
>VZTT01007878.1:8668-58139 GCA_013400855.1 Buphagus erythrorhynchus | reverse complement strand
TTATTGAATTTATGTTTAAAAAATGGGTGACATGGTACCAACTTTGCCGTTTTGTTAACAAAATACATTGGACAGGTTTATCAGAGTAGCTAGAAAGGCCTCCTCAGATATGGGGTTTGTTCTTGGGTTTTTCTTTGGAGGACAGGTTGGAAATGGCTTGAAGTCAATGTGGTTACAAGTATATTAGGAGAGCAATTCTTTGTGATTTCCTACATAATATTTAGCCTGAACTTTAATTATTGCATTGTGTTTTCAATCTGAATTGAAAATATTAAAGAACATTCTGTGTGTAGAATTTAAGAATGTGACTGTGGCTTCTGTAAACATAGGAAAATCTAATTAATTTTTGCCATCTCACACACACTCTTAGACTGTTGTTTTAGATGACAGCTCAGAGGTGGCAGGAGTCTGAGTATTCCTGACACCCTATAGCTTGAATGGGAATAATTCCAGGTTTGTCTGAAAGAGTGCAATTCATACTTGGTAAAACTTGACAGCGATACAAGTACAGATACTATCAAACTGATAAATGGCCAATGATTTTCTATACTCTCTCAATAAATGTATCTACAGTAAAAAATATTAAAATTTCAATTATTTCTTGTTTCCCACTGAAGTTTTCTTCGGTTTCACAGTGACAAAATTTTGGTTATTGTCAGCAAGATGCTCATCAGGAGGGATTTTTTCCTAACATCCTCACCTAATGCATATGGGAAAGCAGATTTGAGCATTTCTGGTGCATGATGATTTGAAAGCACCTGAGGATCTCGTAAGCTCCATTAATTGCAGATTTACATAACAGCTGGCAAGCATATGCCCTCAGTTAGGACTGGCTGTATCATTTTTGCAGCCTCATCTGTTTGGTACACATTTTATCCCACCCACTCCATTTAGATGTTATCTGGATGAAGCACTGTCTCCTTCATCCCTGTTTAGATTTCAGTCTGCCACTGAAATGTCTGTAACTTTCTAGGGATATACTGGTATATGTCATCAGCCTGAGAAGGCTGGAAGCACTCCTTGTCACCATGAATTAAAGATCTCTGTGTGACTCTCCTGTAGATGTGTCTGTTTGTCATATCTTGGTAACACAAGGGTGTAGCATGTTTTCTTTAGTTAAGCAGAAGCAGGTGAAATGGAGATGTCTTTTCCTTTTATAAATTATTACTATTTCTCTTTATGTTTTCAGTGGAAAAAATATCAATTTTTGAACCAGCAGTTCTAATTCAGAAAAATTTTCAGGATGCCATTATTTGTTCTTGTTTTCCCCAGAAATCTTTGAATTGCATAAGCTTTCCTGCAGATTCAGGTAGTATTAGTTAGCTTATTCCAAGTGAATATTCCTTATGCCCATCTCTGATTGGTTAAATATTTAAATAAGTTTATGGTCTCTTCTTATGACTCAGATACCTTAGTTCTTCCCTTTTGCTAGGTTTGAATCATAGCATATAAACTGTTTTCAGAGTTCACTGGCTCTGTAGGGTTGCACATTTGCATATGTTTTCACATCAGAAATGTAAATGTGCATGTTACGAGTAGTTGAATGTAGAAATTAAGACCATATGTAACACTCTGAAGTTAAAATTCACTCCCCCAAGTGTTTTCTCTTCGCTCACCATGATTCAGATCCCTCACGCCATCACGTTTTCTTCAAGTAAGAGGAAGTTGTATCTGAGCAATCACTGCAGACATGGGCCCACATTGTAAGACAAAACTCATTTTAATTTCAGGACCAAACTTAACCTGTGATCAGCTCAGCAGTTGTTACTGGAAAAATAAGGGAGACTTTTAAAAGGCAAAATTGTTTTCATCATTGTGTTTTTTGGCATAGCCTACATTAACTTACCATGAACTACAATTTCAGGCCAAATGAGTGTTGATCAAAATTTAACATCAATCTTTTTCTTCTCATAATCTAAGAACTCAAATGTTCTTTTTCAAGTATTTTTCACTGCCATTGAATACTTGAGCTATGTGTTAACTTTTAAAAAGACACCNGAGACCTGTGCCATAGTGCTCTAATCTGTGATTTCTTTTCAATCAAAAGGTAAACTAGAAAAATGTTTCTGTTCTTTTATTTTTCAGCCTTTCCCTCTTATCAGTGAGACTCAATAGCGAAGCTTTTACGTAAGAACATGTAATTCTTCTGTATTTTCTCTCCTTTGAATTACTACTCAGTTTAAAAAAATACTATTTCTCCATTAATCCTCTTTTGGCCTATAATCACTGTGTTTACTATTTGGCCTTTCTGAAATAAATTTGACTATTATATGGACAGTAAGGAAATTATAGAACACTGTTGGTGATTGTGTAACAGCAGATTTATTGAAAATATTTAGTTTATCAAGAAAAACACATATTTTCACTTCAACAGGAGTAATTTCTGTGAATAGGTTCTAAAGTCATAGTAGTTACTCCAAAAAAAACTTATTTCATAAAATGCATGTTTGGTCTTCAGACTGTTGGAGATGTAATTGTAAATATGTTGAATTATTTTCTATGGAAACGTCCTACATACTTTTATTTTTCATTTTCTGTTTTCCTATGTGTTGAGAAATGTAAATCATGTAAATCTGAGGCACGGTTGTTGAATTTGCCCACAAAGTGGGCAGTGAGGCACGTGAGGAGTTGGGACACACCTCAGGGAGGTGATGTTGGTGCCTCTCACCAATCCATGGCGTCTGCAGTAGCTCCACCAGCAGTTTTTTGTCTGCCTGAGAGTCTTGCAAAAAAATTTAAGAGTAAATTAGGCAAATGCAAGAGATAGAATAAGAAATATAGTACTTCTTTTGGTTTTTTGCAGCACCACATAATTTCCTTTAAGCCAAATAAAATGGGTGCCGTGGCTGCTCATTTAGTAGTTATTTTTAGCCCATTAGTGAGTAGGATTTTTCTTCCATGATACTTTACCATTTTATCAGCAGCTGATTTGGACTTGCTAATCACTGGTCCTATTGATCAAAGGTGCTGAACTCCTACTGTTCCTATTGATTTCAGCAGGGGATGCAAATGTTCAGTGCCTCTGAAAATTGCATCTCATGTTCTTGGATTTAACCATCCCTGACTATGAAATGACTATTTTATAAACAAATGCATTCGCAAGTATGAATATGAAGTCATCCCCATCCTTCATGATATTATCACTGTTTATGAATAGGCACTGGACGTGGGTGTTGGGTCTTAAATTATATTCACATGGAGGGTAAGGAAGTTAAAGCCTCTGTGCTGCCTGACACTGTGACCTGTCGTTTCTCACTCCATGTACAAGGGAGAGAAGTGATGTTTTCAACACTGGGAAAGGCCAGGCCAAATTTTAAGGACATATGTATCTCAGTGCATAGATTTATAACATTTGGTTGCATTGCTATAGACAATGTATAACAGTAGCAAAAAAGGAATTATGCAGAGAGGGATCAAGGGGAAAATATACTGCTGTACACTGAATAATATAATGGTATAGTAAACAGCGCTAGGTGTTTCAGGGTTATGCGAATGTTGTGATACAGATGCATAGCCCTGAAATGCCATTGAACTCCTTACTGGGAGAGCTCTCACTGCGACAGATACATCAGGATCTCTCAGCTGGGAATTGTGGTGTCTGCTCTCCTGGATCCTGGGTCTTATTGAGGATCTTGATACTGTCACAAATCTCTAAGTATTCAGGGAAGAAAAATTTACTGTTGCCCAAGACTAGGCAGTTCCTAGTTTGTTCCTAAGTATAAAATACAACTCTGTAACAGAAAATGAAGCCATCATCCTTCTAGTAGGAGGGTATATTTGTAAATTCAGGTAAAAAAATATGTTAGGTATAAAGAGAAGACTTCTTGAGAAAGAGGAGAGTGCTGAAAGTTAAGATGGCTGTAACAAATACATGGAAGAAGTCCTTATTTCATTAAATGCCCCAGATTATCAAAACAATTTACCACTTTAATATGGATTTTTTAAAATATTCTGAAGACTGAATCAAATATTAAAAGCCTCAAATTCTGAAATCGTTTACAGCAGAATGAAATAGTATTTTATTTGTAAAATGAGCTTACAGAAGATCACCTCTTCTAAAGGTCAGGATCAGAACTTTGGTTCTGGCTCTTGTGTCCAGGTATTTTTCTCATTAATTCACCTTTACTGGAACTGACACTGATGCATCTGTGTCTTCACACCACAGTGAAATCCAGTTTTATAAGCAGAACCTGCTAGCAGTTACAGAAACAAATAATTTTGTGGCATTTAGAGCAAGTGCAGGAAGAGTAGCCAGCTGCTGATATACATTCTATAAGAGCCCTTCTGAAGTCTGGGCTTCAGGGGGATGATCTACTGAGATTTTGTAAAACAGCACAGAAAGCTAAACAGAAGCCTTTAGTGGAGGTCAGCAATTTGGAGGGGCTTTACATTTGCAGGAATTTTGTCCTTTGAAGTTCATCTCACAGGTAGTAAGTACTTACTGCACAGGACTTTTTTGATGTCTTCTCACTACTGAGTGTCTCTTTTGCACTGGAGCCAAGGCTCTTATTCACATTCTGCCAAACATGTAGCACCGGAGTTGACAAGCTGTGCTTACACAGAAGGTAGATAAGAATAAATTAAATTAGATCATTGGCTTCCTAGCAGATGGCGGGTTAATCCAGTTTACAAAGCAAGTTCTGAAAAAATTGCTTGTATCTTTGTGGATATTGAGTATGTAGTAGAATTGTGGGGACTGAAGTAGTCAGTCTGGAACTGTCAGTTTGTTTTGTGTAAATGTAGAACAAGTAAGTGATCTGGTTAGTTACTTCTGAGGTAAAGACCCAAACTTTTGTTCTGAACATGGCCCTACTGGTTTCACATACAGCAGTAATGTGAAGCAAAAACCTGGCTCTGAGTAGGGAAAATCCCTTAGGCAGCTTAAAGTTACACTCACTTTTCATCTCTTTGCTGAGAGATTAGATGAAAGAAATTTATAGAAAGGTTAGATGATGTAGGCCTTTAATATTTCTTTTATACAAGATATCTGTTTTATACCTAATAATTATTTTTTTTTTTACCTAAGAAGCATAATAATTTAGCTAAGAAAAGCTCTGTACTATGACTAGAATCTTCTGTACTGGAGAGGGAGAGGTCATTTAAAATTATGCTGCACAGCTCCACTGTATGGCCTGGGCAGGGTGGCTGAGGAAAAAATTTAGATTCATCATAATCCTGTGGCATCCTCCAGTCTCTTCAAATCCACTGACTACAGGCTCCTCCAAATTTAGCTTCCTCTGTAACATCCATAATGCATGTGAAAAAAAGAAAAATCTCTCTCTACTTTTATGTTAGAATTTTATCAGAAACTTTGAATTTAAAAGGGCTATCTAATAAAATATAAATGAAATATAGGTATGGTAGTATTCATCATGTAAGCCCTATCTCCCAACATTATGTAAAAAGGGTCAAATTTTGCCTTCAGATCAATTTTGCCTCCAGATCACCTCAGTGAAGGCAATGTACAACTCTGGTCATGGCAACATGCAACTCATAGATTACACAGAGCAAAGTAATAATAACGTAATTATTGGCAGGGGATTATACTGGATGTTCAAGCAAGCTAAGAAAGAGTATCTTTTGAGATGAGTGCAGCTCCTCCCAGCAGGGAGAATATTGCACTCAGCTGCCAGAGGACAGGTTTGGTTAGGCCAGCTGATGGAAGTTAGGGGCTGATGCTCCTGCTGACTCACCACAGCTCCTCCTAACAAAAGTGTGAATTTTGCAATCTGCCAGCTAACAAGCTGTTTCATCTCCGTTTGCCTGCTACTCCTTGGGTATTGCCTGAAACTGTAGCAGCTCAGCAGTGACTTTACACACCTTGCTAGTACCTGAAGTATATTAGATGCTGCAAAATACAGCGTATGTGATTGCAGAAATTTTTTTGAGTGCCAGATAGGCAGAGCTTTTGCTTCTGTAATGTAGGTGTAGTCATCAAACTTCAAAGACTGTTCTGTCTGAACTTGAGCTACATCATATAATGCATCCATAGTCCTAGTGGTTGGTTTCTTACTGTTAGTCAGCAGGCAGCCCTCAAGGGTGCTGCAGTCAAGGTCTTCAGAAGGTTGAAATCAGAGGAAAGGGCAGAGATGTTAATCAGAAAGTGAATCTCCCTCCTACTAGCCCAGTGCTAAGTTAGACAGAGTGATGGTATCATCTCCTATTCTTTCAGTAGAGTAGGATCTTACACCTGGGCATTACACATGGGAAATACAACTGAGAGCCTTGCAAATGGAGAAATGACATTGTGGCCCACACTTGAATTGCATAGCGTTTTCTGTGCCCGTTTAGTAAAAGCCAGAAATCCACTAGAAAAAAATCAAAGGGAGAATAACTCAAAAGAGAAGTTCTTTAGAGCTTTTTAATTAAATTCAGTACATGCTTACTTATTTCTAAAGAGATTTGAGAGATGGAGATTTGAAAGTTTTATGTAATCTTATTTGTGAAATAACTCTGTATTTAAAACATGCTGTACATATGTTGTAGGAAAAAAGCTCCATAGGAATTTTGTACATCCTAGGCAAAAGAAAAGTATCACAGAAAATTAAGAGGTTAGGGAGGACTCTATGTCTGCTAAATAAATATCATTTCCTGTAGTTAACTTCTGAAAAAGGTATCTCTAGGAATTAATGCCTTCACTGGTGTTTGTGGTCTGGTTAGTCCCAGAGTGACACTTGGATCTGAAGGCAGTTTCTCAATAGCTATAATTAATGCAATGAAAATTTGAATGATTTTTAAGATTGCAAGGTGACTGTGTTTGTGCAATGTTAGAAGTCATTCAGATCAGTTCACATAGATCTTATTTTCACAGCCATGTGCTTTGCTGTGCCCTCAGTTGTGCCCATTGTTTAGCACAAGTCCGGTGCCCCATGTCACCTCCCAGGGATGAGACATCCAAGCCTGGCAGAGACCATCCTCTCTGCAACACGGTTGGTGTTTCCAAGAGGAAGCTGACTGTCAACATAGATACAGATAGTTTTGCAGCTTGCCAAGCTTTGGCACGAGCTATAAAAACAACAACACTTCCCCAGCCTGGAGGAAGACAAAGCCAATAAAGGATTGGAATTGGTGTGAGTAGATGATATCATGCACAGAGTGTGTAATGTGGCAAAGGCATGCATCAAGGAAAAGGTGCAGCACACGTTCAGCCCTGGCTTAGTGACCTACCCTCTGCAGCATGTTCAAATGCTGTCCTAGGAAATGAATAGTAACAACAATGGGAATAGTGTCAGAAAGCAACTATATTATATTCAGGATTCTGTAACCACTAAAAGCTTATTATTGGTGTGGGCCGTTGTGTTTTGCTTCTAGTGATCTGTTTCAAGTGCTTATATAATTATTTACATTAGTATAAATGAAATGTGCATTCATTAGCTATCAGTCTCATTGAACTGTGTTCCCTTTTGTTGTTAATAACTCTTTAAATAATAATAATGTCCAGAGGCTCAAGCCAGGAGCAAGAGCACTTCTCTAGAGATTTCAAAGCTGTTTTTTGTTGTATGTGGCAGTGATCTGTCTTGTGGTAAGAATCTCAAAATTCAAACCTTAACTCTGTGTGATCTGGATGCAAGACCCTTTTCAAAGTATTATCATGGTCCTTGATGATTTCAAGACCATACAATATGAAGCAATCTAGGCTTGAGATCTCACCACTGACACCAGGAAGCTTAAAAGTACACTTCTGATACCTCTTCTGGGGAGTGGATATGTGCTGCCCAGTCTCCAGAGTCCAGATCTGATGGGTCAGTGGAGATGCAGTAAATTTCTCACAAATACTATCACTTCACTGATTCAGTAGTAATGCTCTCATTTGCTTGATTTGGATCATGTATCTGTAGTTGGGTGACCCTAGAGTGCACAGATCTGGAATTAATGACTAGATTGGCAGCTTTGCATTCTCGTGGTAGTTTTCCCATGCCCTTGACAGGAATCCATTCCAGGCTTGGGATTTTGTTGAATTTTTATAATTCACCTTTTCAGCATGCAAGGGAGACTTGAGACCAAACACATGGGAAATGCACTCCAAGTTTTCTGTTG
Source organism: Buphagus erythrorhynchus (assembly GCA_013400855.1). Taxonomy (NCBI): domain Eukaryota; kingdom Metazoa; phylum Chordata; class Aves; order Passeriformes; family Sturnidae; genus Buphagus; species Buphagus erythrorhynchus. The sequence goes on along the minus strand of VZTT01007878.1, from coordinate 50,102 downwards.
TATTGAGATATTTTCCTTGAAGTATGTACAAGTACAGAATAAAACCATGTACTTTCTTAATGCAAGACCCATTCTGGATCACATTTATTTCTCCTGGGAGTCTCTGAGGTTACTACATGGTTCAGGAAGAGCAAATATATTGCCTTTTAGGCTCCCACTGTGGGCAGATCCTACTCAGTGCAAAATGCTGCATGTGGCTAAAGAGCTGCTGCTCAGGCTTTGCTCTTCATGTGACAATTTCAGCTCCTCAGTGGGGGTCATCCTCAATCCATATTTTAGTGGGTCATCAGTCCTCCCTGCTGAGTTACTTCAATGCTAAGGCAACCTCTTCCTTGGAATAATTTGCCCTTCTCAGTAAGACCTAAGTAATTGTCTAGACTAGCTGCAGTACTATCATGTTATACTAAAATAAGATCCTCTGTTGCTCTCTTTCTCCAACCATCCTTCAAGGCCTCAGATCAGAAACAAAGAAGGGAAAGCAGAAAACATTAATGTCTCTGCAGGCAAAGTAGAATAGGCAGCCCCTGTGGATGGCAATAAAGATAGTTTATAACTTCTTAAAAGGATTATTTAATCATTTTCCTTGTTCAAACATAAATAACAACTATATTTCTATTAATTTGTGTTGTAAAATAATTGCGTGTATTTTAGATGTAGAGCCAGCATTTTATCTTCAGTGCTATTCTAGAATAAGTCTGGAGTCAATGGTTTGCTATTGTTTAACCTAAATGAAAGGGTTTCAGAGTGCAGTGGGCAGAGTTTCACTTCAAACTGGATTGGAAAGGTGGGTTTTAGTTAGCATCATTGTTTTTGTCAACAAATTCTGAGATCTTTGACAGTCAAAAGCTGAGGGAAAACACTGATATAGCATTAGAATCTGTCCCACAATATTGAATTTATTCAACTGTTATCCTTTTAATTGCAAGTAATTCCATTAATTGCTGCAGAAATTCATCACCCTGACCTGGCTGAGCTCCAGAAGAAAGTGTGGAAACTAATTAAACATTGAGTTTTAAGGTAAAATGGTAAATTGCTCGTTAGCCCACTTGAAATTCTGATTTATTACTAACAGAATAAAATAATACTTGACTTTGCAGAAACTGGGTCATAGCATTCTTTCGTAGTCTCACTGAAGGTGCTGTAGTTTAGACATCAATTAATTGGTCTTCATTTTTTTTGCAGCAGTACACTTGTTTGGTTTAACCTGGCAACTACAGCCTGTGGAAGGGCAGCTCTATGAAAATGGAGTTAGCAAAGGAAATAAAGGAACAGAATCCATGGATACTACTTACTCACCAATTGGAGGAAAAGCTTTGGATAAAACAGAAAAAAAAGGTATGTGTAAATGAGAAGCCAGACAGAGGATGAATAGTTAAACATTACTGCTGTTCAGATCCTGTATTCCCTACATTTTGACAGTATTTTGAGGTCAGGTTCTATCTTCTTTAATATAATTTTAAAACAGGTAGAAAACCCATAACCAGATAGGTTCCTTTAGCAGAACTCTCACTGAAATAAGCAACCAGCCCATTAGAAAAGGAAGGTTCAATAGCACAGTGAGAGAAGAGATGAGAGTGTTTTTTGCCTCGTTCCCTCTTGTGCAGAGGGCTTGATGCTGTCTTGCAGACCTAAGTCAGTCTCAGGCAAAGGGAACCTCTTTGTGTTGACAGGTCAGAATGTGCAGAAGAGTAGAAATCTTAATGCTTTTCAAGGCATCCAGTTCTTGAAGGCATAAGCTAAAATGCAGCATCCTGTCACATCCCGGCTGACCCAGTCACAGTGAATCAGCTCCCAGGAGTCTACCACGGCTTCACAAAAACGCCTGAGCCAGTCTGGCAGCTCCCTGCTGCCAGGGGCACAGCCCTGCTCTGCCCTCCCACCTCCCTCTGCAGCTCTCTGTGTCCCTATGCTCACTGCAGGGATTGTCTCCTGCACAACTCAGCCACCTCATTCCTCCATGGCAGCAGAAATGGCTTTGTTAAAGAATGCAAATTATCTTCTGCCACGGAAGTGGCTGAACCAAACCTCTTGAAGTGCCAGAGATAGGATAGGAAAGGAGTGGGCCGTGCAGGCAGGGTGTGAAAGAGAGAAGGAACTGTCTGAGATGTGCAATTCCTTCCTCTCCTTCCTGTCATTTAATATTGTTAGATCACCTGCTCCAGTATTAGTCACGTGCTCTGGCCCATGCTTCCCATTGACCATCATGACAATGCTTTCTGGCCATAAAAAGCAAATGGTCTTCCCTTTTTTTTTTTTATGACAGTCAGAAAAATGGATGAATCAGATCAGATCAAAGTGAATGGGCGTGGAATATGAAACCTAATCTTTCAAGTTGTTAGGAGAAAAGTAAAATTGTACTGGCAGCTCTGCAGTGATAGGAGACTTCCAGAGCTTTCAAATTTTAGAGCAGAGCAGGGAGCTGATTTTTTGTGCTCTGTGTAAAATCCATGGCTGAAAATAGGCAACAAAGTAGAACATTGTTGTACCAGTCCCTCCAGGAGAAAGATTGCACTGTATATCAATAATCTTGCAAATCAGTGTGGCACAACTGGATAGAGATCATATTAGATAAATGAACAATAGAAATGCATGTAAGGAGACAGTGATGTTGTTTTCCATTATTTCATCCCTTAGAATAGATTTGTAGTTACTTGGAGAAAATGTTTTATACACTTTCGTATTTTTGTCCTGGTGCACCATGGAAAATACCTCAAATAGTTCTTCTCAACTGCATTAAATCACTTTGTCAATGTCTTACAGATTTAATAAAAGCTTTCCCAATGCATTTGGCTTCCAAAGAAGGATGTATAGAGAAAAACATCCAAAACTTCAAAAATCTTAAAATAATAGATCGTTGGAAACAAAGAAAAGAATATGCAAGTCAATAAAGACTCAGTGCACTCGGTAAAAATGCAAACCACCTGCCTTGCCCCGAGGAATCCCAGTTTTTAGTGTAGCTACACAACTCCCCCACAACAGTAAAGAGCAGAGTCCTGTGAAAGCAGAGCCATTTCACTGAGGGCTTATCCAGCAGTTTCAGAGGTTAGTCATGAACAGACCTACATTGTTATCCCACTTGTCCCCTTTCACCTTTTGGGGCTAACATGTAATCCAGAGTTTAAGATAGCAAAGAGTATACACTTGGAAAACACAACAAAAATCATGTGGAATTAGTGCATGCATAGTCTGACTCTGGCTAGTCTTTGCTCCTTTTCTTTCTTTCCATCACTTTTAATATATATCAGTAATTTTATTCCCAGTCCTCATAACAGATTCTCCATCTAGAAGCAGCTTGAAGTGATGAAAAGGAGCACTTGGAAGCAGGCAACTCCTTTCCCTACAGCAGGATACCACAGAAAGTTAATGCTTTGCCTGTAAACTTGAAGCCTCTGATGTAATTTCACAGGGATAAATAACTGCTGTCAGATACTGTGACCTCACATTTTCCCAACTCAATGCAGAAGCACAGAATGCTTTTCCAGACTTTGAAAACATATATATTAAACTAATCTTTTAATGAAAATCAAGTTTATAAACTAGCAAGTCAGAATTCTTCAAGTCACTTTATAACACACTGACCCACAGCTATGAGTTAACATTTTAATAAGTAGTAATGTGATTAAAAAGTCAGATATCCTATTGATGCTGGTATTTACCAGGGGAATACAAGGAAATTGATTGTTTCAGGATCAGTAATAATAAGCATATGGGTATATTCTTGTGGAGGTAATTGGCACCACACTGTTCAGGGTTTTTCGCTCTTGAAGCCAAGAGAAAACTGTGATTAGGAATCTGTCCTCTGTTTTAGACTTCTGAGGAAACTGCTTTGAAAGCATAGGGGAGAATTAATACCCCAACTGACAAGATTGGGAGCTGTACAAGGAATTGAATATAGATAATAATATGATACTTTGTCATACAAAAAATGTTTTTACAACAAGAGTAGAATTGTATTGCAGTGCTGTAATTTTAAAAGCTTATTTTGGACTTTTTCAAGAAAGAGCAAGAAAGTACACAAGAATAGTCTGCGAGGACTGTGTTTTCAGGTGCCTTTTTTGTATAGGCAAATACCTGCTTAGTTCAACTAAACACAGAAACAAAGCTAAATTTTTTTTTTGTAAAGAAAGCAGAAAGGCTCAGTCAATATGAAAATATGCATTTCAGACATGACTCCTACAACAGCCTTTCCATGCTCTGTGGTTGTCTGAAAAATTAGCATTTGGAAGGTAGAGATTCTGCGACTACATCCTATCAGCAGGGGTAGATAGTATGTGTATTTTCCTGTTTGCATTGTGGACAGCAGCATGCACTTCTTTCCCAAGGGATGAGATATATATACATCTAAGTGCATCTGGGTTTTTTTAAGCTTATGTTAAATTATTCCTAAAGCAAAGGTATTTTCAGCCAAATGTGGAAAAACTCCCGAGGTATGTCGCAACACTAATATGATATTTAGCATAATTTGATAGTATCAATTAGTGAGAATTCACCCAGACTGAAGACATAACACTTTTTCTTTTCAACAAGGAAACAGACTTTCTCACTCCAAAATATAAGAAGTATTACTGTATGTTAAAGACCTTGAACACAGACCAGTAATGCCTTTAACTTCAAAAATGATACTGTATCCTTGACTCTTTGCTTAGTGCTGTACTGTCTTGTAATTGAATCATATTAATTACCATGTGTCAATATAATCAAAAAGTACCATAGTGTTTTACTTAATCCAGGGTAATTGCTTGCAAAGAATCATTCAGATTTAATATCTCTAGAGTATTGGAAATAGGGAAGAAGGTTTTTAAATTTACATAAGCCAAGTAGGATTTTTATGGGTTGGGGTGGAAAGGGATCCACTTTCATTGTACAACAGAGAAAGTTTAATTCTCTTTCCAAAATTCAAGATATTTTCTGTGAAGCAAATTGGGCAGAAGTAGTCTCACTTTGAACATTGTTCAAGTAGCAATTTGGAAATATTTTAACTCACAAACTAAATGGTGTATTTTTTGAATACTATATTACAAGTTTCTACTCTAAAAATAGATGTATTTACATGGTGAGGTGTTATAAGTTAGCATCTTGTTCTTGCTGTGAGTTTGGTGACACAAAGCAGCTGTAAAGCTGGAAGATCTGGTACCCTGAGAATTGCTCCTGCCTTGTAAATTAAATCTCTATTCATTAAGAATGCTAAGTACTTCCTACGCTACTTAAAGCCTATGTAAGGTCCCACTGAGGGTCTGTGTTATTAATACACTCAGGCAAAAGCTGGCCCTAGCTTTGCTACTGCTGTTTTCATTTCCAGGGGTGATTTATTAAATATCATGTACATTATGTTGGATTAGATATTTGTATGCATTTACTGTAAAAGATGAAGCTCCAGTCACTTTGTTCCTGGTGATTTTTCATTGTGGTTCTGGAATGAAATGGTTCTGGAATGAAATGTAACATAGATGGGTATGGCTGCTGAATTCAGTCTTCTCTTGACTCATCCTCTAATGCTACGCACTATCCTGCTTTTACTCTAGTTCAGAGTATGGAAATGTCAATAGAGTTTTACAGACCTTTCAATGGAATTAGCTCAAATGTTAGGGTCTGTGATTTGCAGCGTGTCACAATGCTGATCACAGACAGGCAGTAAAAAACATAAAGATAGTAATATAAGCCAGCAAAGCAAGCCAGCTCCAGTTTAGCTTGTCAAAGTCTTCCTTATGCATTCCATTTCCCTTTCTGTTTCAGTGCTCTCACACCCATGTGTGAAGTTACATATTGTAGATGTCTGCAAATTTATTGTTCGGCATTATGCAGTTATGCCAGTTTTGTCTTCAGAGTGCCTTTCCCTGTCCTCATGCCCCTGTCAGGCTTTCATGAAGAAAGACCAAGCCAGAACAAACGTTATTTCTTCAGGACTAGATTAACAGTACCGTAATAAAACCATTAGGAATGGTGATTAATGGAAATCTGGGCTTTGGACAAGGCCTCTGAACTACCAGGTTTTCTGTCCTCACTGGGGTCCATTTGTGTAGCTTCTGCAATGCCCCTTCCACAGCAGTCTGAAATATATGCCAGAGGAATCATTTCCCACCGTCCTCACTCTGTGTATTTGCAGTTCAGTGTGTTTTGTTTGCATAGTTGATGGGCAAAGACCGCAGTTTACACAGCAGCAGTTCCACCTTTTCATAATCAGTAAAGTGTTATAAGATTTCCAGCAAAAATCATTACAAAAATACCCCATGACACATGCTGTTGGAAATATGTTGTACATGTTTGTTTGTGTTTTCCAACTTGTTGAATAAAAAATGCAGTTATCAGTGTTAGAAATTGCTTTCTGTATATTCCAATATATCTAAGGCAGATTTATACCTTGTAAACTTCTCTCTTCAACCACTGTAAATACTCAACTGACTACTTGTTTGTTTCTGGAAAATTAGTGTTTCAGAAGGGCCGGGCCATAGACACAGGAGAAGTAGAGATTGGAGCACAAGTTATGCAGACCATCCCACCTGGTTTGTTCTGGCGCTTCCAAATTACCATACATCACCCTGTGTACCTGAAATTTAACATTTCACTGGCGAAGGATTCTCTGCTGGGAATTTATGGCAGAAGAAACATCCCACCTACTCACACTCAGGTAATTGGAAATGATCCTGATTCTGTCACATTTATGTTTTCAAACAGCAGTGGACGGGATGGGAGTGTTGACAGCACACTTTCAAAGCAGAGAGGGAGGAAGGGACTGGCTGTAACCACAGTCTGGTTATCCTTTTCTTTTACTGAGCTCTAGCAATACCTCAAACCATGTTCTCTCAGAGGAAGGGACAGTGTCATAACAGACAAGTCAGCAGCTGTGACCTCAGGGATGTGACTGTCTGGGAGGCAGAACAGGTACACACTGTCCTGCTGCATAGATCCAGCATATTCTATGCAAGAGATGAAATTCCAGTTCACTTGAAAATGCTTCAATTTTTTTATGATTCCCTTAAAACAAACAGATTGTACAGTCAGTATAAAGAGTTAATAGAAAAGAAAAATCTCTCTCTGGTTTCTAAGATCAAAATTATTTTTGAATGCTTACTCCTGGGGATTTTGCAAGAGAAAAACCTAGCTAAGCAGTCATATGCAATATTGCTGGTCACATTCAACTTTTTTGTTTAGGCTTAATGTATTTGGCATACGAAGTTGTCATTTCTATGGATAATAAATTTTTCATTTTTCTTTATAGCAGGATCACACTCCACAGAGTGTGATAAACATACATAGAATCATAGAAAGATTGTTTATAATGTACCACTGGAGATCATCTACTCTAACCTCAAGATTTTTTACTAGAGTTTTGATATTAGAAATAAGCACTTTCAGTGCTTGTCACTGATTTTAATTGAAGCTGGATCTTCAGTTGAGCCGACAATGAGCTTTACTGAAAATCAGAATGCCTAAAAAACCTAGAGAAATACATATATTTCTTGAACAGGGATTCATTGAAATCTCTGGTGCTTTGAAGTTAACAGACATTAAAATTGTCAGCATCCACCTGTTTAGGTATTAAGAACTTTCCTGTAAAAAATATATACTTATTTGCGCTACTAGAATTAAATATAAAGAAAAAGTATATTTAGGTTATGATAGCTGATAGTAATATTAAGGGGCAAGGATTTAAAAATCTGGTCTAGAACAACAGGTTTTTAATCTGCTCTTGGCATTTGAGATGAATAGCTGCATGGCACAGGCACTATATCTTGGGAATTTTGGCATTATTCCCATTTAAGAGATGTAATTTTTGGAGTAAATGTGATGTATCTAGTGCAGCAAGTCTGATTTTACCCTGCCATACCAAACAGCTATGCCAGTTTTGATGCCACATTTCTGACCTGTGATAATGCTTTTTATATGTAAACTGAAGCTAAATTGACTGGGTTATGCAATTGCTGTCCACATTGGTGAGTACTTAGGCAATTCCTCTAAAGATTTCAACTGTTTATTCATGTTTGAAGGAGACATGCAGAGTAGATTCATGAATATTTGCTAGATGGTTAATTCTTGCTCATTATTATTTCAGTTTGATTTTGTAAAACTGATGGATGGAAAACAGTTAATTAAACAGGAACCAAAAAACTCAGAGGAGCCTCAGCAAGCTCCCAGGAACCTGATTTTAACTTCACTGCAAGAGACAGGTTTCATCGAGTACATGGATCAAGGAGCTTGGCATATGGCATTCTACAATGATGGAAAGAAAGTAGAGCAAGTGTTTGTACTAACTACAGCTATTGGTAAGAACACTCACAATATAATTGTTATTCTGATTATTACTTTGCAAAGATGTATTTGATGTATTCCAGCTGAAGTATTCTCTTAAATATGTTTTATTTCAGCTTAGTTTAATTAACCTCAGTGAAGCAACATCATGTTTAAGCCACTATTAGACAAATAGCAACACATATATATTAAAGATGAATGTTATCAAATTAATTAAGTGTGAAGTTTTCATGTGTTAAGATTTTTATATGATAACTTAAATGCTTGAATGATTTTTGGTGTTATCTTTTTCCAAGTAAAAGGGATTATATCTGCGCTCTCTGCTTAGGTGGGCAATAAATCCTACAAAAATTATCCAGGTTTTAAGTTCTTATTTCCAGTATTTTAGTCCATTGAAAGTTGGAAGATCTTTTGTGGATTAGTTTGTGAGTGTTGTTTGATGGATGGATGCTGTTGTTTTATGCAGTTACTGAAATGCACCATTTTGTTTGGAATACAGAGGACAAATACAGGAGGCAGTGTCCTGGTTGCATATGAGATTCCTCCTGCCTTTTTAACACATATAGGTGGGCAAGTGTTTGCAGGTGTAGGTGTTGTGAGTGAGCAGTCCTCACACATAAGGCTTTTTTGGAATTTAAATTTAGGTAAAGTGTTACATTGATGACAGTCTTGGTTTGCTGCAAGACTTTAACCACTATACCCTTTAGTTAACCTGTTCTACCATATGTTTAGCAAGATGTCTTTACTAGTAATGGACGTGCCATCTGCTCTTCAGAACAAGTGGATGCTATTTTTACTTTGTGGTAAACACCTTGCAGAGTAGGACAGAATGATTCAGATATCAGGATTCTCAAGGACTTGCATAAAAGAAAAAAATTAGAAATTGAGATAGAGTTGTAACAACTGGTTCTGGTCTAAAATTTCATATTTGCACTGTTGAACCTCTGCATAAAAATATGTCATTATTCGATTCCGTCTGAGAACATAAGATTCAAGCAATTTATGAAGCATCTCTGCAGATGTTCTACAAAGACCATAAAACCTGGCCAAACTCCAGCCCAGCCCAGTATCCAAATTCCTGATCCCTTATTTATTTTTATTGTAAGACAGCAGAGTTTATACAGGAGGGTTTAAATAATACTTCATTTAGTAGCATAACTTCTACTCCTCCCCTTCCTCCCCATCCCCACCAAAAATGAAATTAATTACTAGACTTTAATTCATGTTGCATGTGGTAAAAAAGTTGTTGTCCATCCCTTCTCTGGCCAATAAGCAGAAGAGACTATGAAAGAGGGAAGTGTATGAGCCACAGTGCAGGCAGGAATCCTTGTATTTCATCTTAAAAATGGCTGCAAGAAGATATTTTTGGGAAAAAGTCTGTTCATGTTGCTGCAAGAATCTACTGCTGGTGCATTTGAAAATACTGCCAGTTATTATATTTTCATAACCTGTGTATCTTCTTCTCCTAGTTTTCTGTGCATCTTAACTTGATTGTTTCTTTGGGGGTTTCCACCAACAAAAAAATTAAAAAAAAAAAAAATTAAAAAACAATCCTTGAGGCATTCTTCTTGTTCTTACCCAGTCTGGTCTAGAGTCATATTTGACATCTCTGAAACAAAGGAATCATCCATGACTAGACCAGAAACCCTGAGAACAGAGCAAGAGCTTGGATGCATCTCTGCCAAATGCTCCTGTGAACCAGCCATGCCCCTTATCAGCATCTGTTAGGTTGTATTTCAAGATGCTCCATGTTAGTTATGTACAAAATCGATTTTTTTCTGACACTTTACTGATTTTCTGATCAGGCTTTCCTGAGGAGGGTGAATTGCATGCAAAACATGACATGCTTCAAGTACTTCCATTAACTAAATAAAGGGCAGCCCAAACTGGACATGGCATTGAGGGGAAGTAACTTCTCAAACCATTCATTCTTCATTTCAGTCAATGTAGGGTTTATTTGCCATGTGATTCTAGGAAAACTGAGAGAAGGCAGGCAAGCACACACATAGAGAAATAGAAGAGTTGATAATGAACAGTAATATAAAAAATTAATAATGAGCAGCAGTCCTGTGAAAAAAACATCCTTCTAAAAATAGGCTGTTTTTTTAACTTTGAAACAGACATCTGTGTACAGGTTGTGGATATCTGATGAACAGATGCATATCAAATATCTGTTCTTTAGTATAAACTGATAGCCCAAAAAGAATGTATTCAAATAACCATAGGAGTTTTCAAGAGGAACCAATCCTTATCTAAGTGCCCATAATTAAGATCAAAATACACTTATATCAGTTATTTTTATTAATTGTAGGATCTGAGCTTTGTTTTTCCTCAATTATTTTGTGGGAAAGGCATCAAGTTTCCCATTTTCCTATAGCCAGAGGTACTTCACCACATCTGTTAGTGGATGTGGCCACTGGACTGTCCCAGTTTCCCTGGCTTCAGAGCCCCTCTCCCATCCAGCACCTACATGGGCTGCAGAGCCCCTCAGTCCTGGAGCTGGTCTGACAATGACCTACTCCACACAGGATCATCTTAGCTTGAGTTTACTTCATATTCTTTACAGAAAATCCATATAAATCAGTGAATCCACTGCATTCCTGTAGGAAATATATGTGTAAATTGGAACCAGCTAATCCATGTAGAGATAGGAGTCTATCCTCTGATGTGTGGGGTTAAGTGGCTTAATATCCAAAGCTGTGTGATAAAACATGGGCAATTTTAAGATCAGAACTGTAGGTGGGGTTTTTTTCCTTCAAATCTAGTTCTTAGTTCTTTTTCACATTGAATTTCATTGCTGTACAAAAGATTATTTTTTTATCTGATTGTATAGAAGTGGAAATCTTGCCCTTCTCCAAGGGATTCAATTCACATAGTTCAAATGAACACGATAGAAGGCAATTTACTCTATAAACAGATTTCAAACAAATTACTTCAGCAAGAAAGAAAGTGTTTAAGGTGGACATTTTTCAGTAAATACTCAGGTTCCTGCAGTGCTTTTAATGGTGGTAAATTTTACATGAACACTTACTTTAAAAGCTTTTTGGTGTAATATAAATGATGCACCTGTTATCTCAAAGCTGTCAAGAAAAAATCTAATAAATATTTGTAAGCTTCTTGAACAGGAATTTTGTTTTATGCTCCCTATGAATGAAAATGGGTTTTTTACTGCTTCTGCACCTATTTGTATGTTGAGATGTGTCCTGCAGAGTGAGGTGAAGATGCCATTCATTTTGAATTCAAGCAATTTATGTTTTTCTTTGTGCACAATTGCCTGAATAAACAGAAATCCTGGATGACTGCTCAACTAATTGCAATGGGAATGGAGAATGTATCTCAGGCCACTGCCACTGCTTCCCAGGATTCCTTGGTCCTGATTGTGCAAAAGGTAATCTTATATTAACTGACCCATAGTGCATGACAGGGATCATGATTATGGTGTGTGACTGCTGGGCTTGTGAAGATTCAAAGTATTAAAGGAGATTAAATTTCTTTTTCCTGCCACATGGCAAGGTACAGTACAAGCGCATGTGGAAAGTTTCTTCGTGCTGTACTTGGGTTAACACAGATCAACCACTTCTCCCTCCCTGACTTTCAAATTTAATAGGTTCCTCCATCCACCTTTGCATCCTGTTTATAATTGTAAAATACATTTTTAATATGTGTGTTAGCATAGCATAATGTTTTCTGTTATTTAAAAGTGACGAACAGTTTCACTTTGGAGAAAATGTAAGTAAATCAAATGCTTCTGTGGTCTTAACTTGAATAGGGTGTAGATAAGAAACCTAAAGCAGCTTAGAGATGGTTTTCCAGCATTAAGGCAAAAAAAACATGTTAAGTGAGCTTACTTCTGTTTCAGATATTTCTGTCAGTGTTATCCATTATCCACTGCATGTGATGTCCAGAAGTTCTCATGATTTCCCAATGTCTTCTCAAATGTAGGGTTTATTTTTTTAAGACTCAATTGGCTCAGAAATTGATGCTGGATTGTAAAAGCAAGCTTCCACAATGTATGCTGGTTTACATACAGATCAGTAATGGCTACAATTTCAATGATATTATGTCTTCTTAGAAGAAAAAAGAAAAAGGCAGGATCTTGCTTCAGTTCACAGGAAAGAAATATTAATCTTACTGAAAATCAGGCATCCCTGCAAATTTTCTGCAGAGGCCAATCAAGGAGAGAGTTGGCTTTATCTTCTAAGATACCCCATGTCTGGTCAAAATTAAGGTATACGAGTGAGGCAGACTGAGGAGAAAATGACATTGTATTACTGCTGCACTACCTAGTTCAAAGATTTCAGTCTGTTACAACCCTTAAACCAAATGAAGAATTGAGGAGCTAGAGTGGAAAAGCAATTTTACAGAACGATAAATGCAATAAATGTTAATCTATGTAAGTACGTAAATACATTTAAAAGGTCAATCTGCTTTCTTCAGATTCCTGTCCAGTGCTGTGCAGTGGAAATGGAGAATATGAGAAAGGTCACTGTGTGTGTCGAAATGGCTGGAAAGGACCAGAGTGTGATGTTCCAGAAGAGCAGTGTATTGATCCAACCTGCTTTGGCCATGGTACCTGCATCATGGGCGTCTGCATCTGTGTCCCTGGATACAAAGGAGAGATTTGTGAGGAAGGTTTGTGAAGTTTCCTTCTCTGCAGTCAGGGGGGTTGATTTTTGTGTTTAATTTCCGCCTGTTTTAAGGTAGTTAAAAAACTCACAAAGAAGTAATCAGCTTTCTGTGAAGCAGAACGATTTTGCTCAAAACTACTTTTACTCTCTCACAGAAAGTAATGTTAAGATAGAAAATTTTCAAAGGTAAAGGTATTCAGGTCTTGGTAACAGTCCAGTGGACTGATCACATAAAGTTCACATTTTTATTTGAAAAGATAAAATTATTTATTTTTATTTGGCCAAAAGCTCAGGGTAAGGCAGTCAGAAGATCATTTAAACAAAACATGATGTGGTAGTTCTCCAAAGCAATGAGATTATTGTAATCTGCTTTTCCCTTTTCCATTCTGTTACATCTTAGATTTTTCTGACAATATAAAGCCAAAAGGGCATCAAACAGGTTAGTTTACCAGAACATATTGTGTAATTTTGTTCTCATATATCATTTTTACTGGGAGCCTTTGCTCACGGCACTAAACTGGCATCCTCTAAGGCTTGGCTAACAAAAAGTGGGAAATTCTTTGAGAAGAAGCTATTGTATTTTTCCTGGTTATGGTACTGATGTGTCTCTGCCTTCATCTATAAACAGAAGTAGTTGTTGTTTCCCTCAGCATGTCTGAGATGGCTCATCAGCTTTGACTTTCTTCCCTTGTGCATAGCCTCAGAAACCAGAACTCTTCCCCGTGCTTTCTCTGATTTGATGATTTTTCACTAGTCCCCTTAGCCTGGAGCTACTTGACAGCATACTTTGTGCTTTCTGCTATAGAGATTTTCAGTAATTCTTTTGAGTAGCACACACAGGAGGCTTTTTATGTTCCTTGAATTCTCTAGTCAGAAAAATGTCCAGGATGAATTTGATAGATTTGACATACCTGGAATGGTTTTTGAAGGGAGGATCAAGAGAATGCTTCTGACATAGTCAATTGTTGGTAGTTTCAGAAACCAAGAAAACCCAAATGGGAAAAAGCAAGTAATACACAGATTTCCTCAGCAAGGCCGTGATGCTGAACAAGCCTGTAGCTGGTGAGAGGCTGACTGCTGTATTTAGTTGCTTTGTTTCTTGCCATAATGACATCCTGCAAAATGGTTGGAGGGAAAAAAATGACATAAATGTACTCAGACGGATATTGAAACCAAAAGTGGAAGAACATTAGATTTTTATAGTAAGAAACTTATTTAAATTTTAAAAAAAAAGTGAAATTATGTAGAAGTGCAGAAATATGGTGGATTAAACAAACCTATGTAACCAAGTACATTAGGTTTTTATTGTAACAGTATGTCCTTGACATGACTGTTCATTTTGTATTGTAAAACATAACTTGTGCAGTAGTTAGGGAATTCTGTCAGGAATTAAGGTTATTTTATTGCATGTAAGCAAGATTTAGTCTTATAGCAGTGCTGTTAACAGACATAGCAACAGATGTACTATCCAGGGAGCACCAGTAACTTCATGTATTCATTATTACAGGGTCCATTGAATTTGTCCTGACAGATTATCATTGCTAAAATTGAGTCACTCAGTTTTAAAATANTAAAAATATTTATATAAAAATAAATAAAAATATTGATAAAAATAAAGAGCTGTCTCAGGATGAGAGAAAATTTCCGTGTATTTTTGTCCTATACTTAGCAAGATGTGCATTGTCCAGAACCACTGATCCCCTCTCTGAGAATTATACTGTGCTGTGCACAAGCCTGGAAGGCTGAAAAAGATACAAAATAAATCCTGAAATAAGATGTTGAATTGGTGGCAAAGCAGTTCAAAAGATAAAACTTCTTTATTTTTAGGTTGAGAGGTCCTATAAACTGGAGGCCATTAATTTCTATGTCAGAAGTATTTAGCCTTCCCTTCCTGAAGTAAAAAACATTTCTTCATTCCCACAGTACAGGACACTGTTTGTTAAGTTTACAGTTTAATTATTAAAACAGTACTTGTGCTGATACTTGAGAAATACATAGCAGAACTTTCACAGTGTCTCTTTAACATCAGTCTGAAGCATGATATAACATCAATAGGCTTCTGGCTAATTGTTTCCCATGCTCACACCCCACAGATCCTTCAGCTGCCCACTCTTCCTGCAGCCTCCGGGGAAGGCTGGCTGCTTCCTGCTTAAAACCTGTCTTGTTAAAGCAGTGCTGGGGCTTTGTGAAAGAATATGCTGCTCATACAGCACTAACCAGCTGATTTAAATTCTTCTACAGAGCTCCTGAATTTTTCACTAGGAATAGTTTAATCCAAATTGAGAACAAATGTAGTTCTTTGTTTGCAAATTGTTCATCAGTACATTATGACTTTTAAGAAGCTGTTCATTACCTGCAATTGCCCAGCACATATTTTTTATGTGTATGGGAATTATTTTTTTTTACAGCAAGCATTGAGTTAGTGATTCTCTACTTAGTCTTAGTGGATAACCTTTTTTTCGTAGCAAATTTTCAGCTATAGAGATAGCTTTTCACAGGAAGGTGAAAAAATGAATCTTCCTTTTCCCAGATGTAAACAAAACACAGTGCACCAATACCCAAATGGAAATACAAAGCACAATTACAAAAGTAACCCTTAATTCCTCCAGCTGTTTCCCAGCCCTTCACCAACTTAGACCAATAGATATGTCCTGAGAAACTGTGTTTTAAAAATAAGACAAAATCCATGTCAAGAGATTCATATAGCCTCTAACAGTCTACATGCTTGCTTTTTTTATTGTTTTCGACTTACCCTTTTGCACAGATGTTAGCGGATTGTTTTTGCCTTGTGTTTGTAAACATTGTTTCAATTAGGTATTTGTACAAAAAAATCATCAAATTAATCTAAATCCATGATGTATTTCCCTAGTAGATAACTGTAAAGGTGTGAGTTTTGTGCTCTAAGTTGTATATTCTCTGCTTTCCAGAGGACTGCCTGGATCCAATGTGCTCCGGCCATGGTGTGTGTGTCCAAGGGGAATGTCACTGCTCCACAGGCTGGGGCGGGGTGAACTGTGAGTCTGCCCTGCCCGTGTGCCAGGAGCAGTGCTCAGGACATGGCACCTTCCTCCTGGACACGGGACTCTGCAGCTGTGAGCCACAGTGGACAGGTCCAGACTGTTCCACAGGTATGATGGAGACTTCACTTTATCAGCATTGCCTGTGCTTTCTGCTGGAGTCATGAAAGAAAGTAGTTGCTGTTACTGTGCTAATAGGAATTTAAAAACAAGATAGGGATAAACCATGAGTACTGTGGCATGGCACTTCATGAGCTGGTCAGCATCTGGCTTTCAGTTGCCACGGTCAAATGCATTTTGTCTGTGGCAAGAATTTTTCTGCCTGGTGGTGTGACATTGAGACCAGTAGTCCTGCAAGAGGACAGATGCCTCCTGGCATGCACTGGAGGCAAGTATGACTCTCACCTGAGCTGATGAGTACCTGTCAGGCTCATGCAATCAGGGAATCCACAGTTCCGAGAGAAACTGGGAAGATATATTAAAAAAAAATCCAAACACAATGACTGACAAGTAAGAAAGCTCTGTCCAAAAAAATCTTATAACAAAAAAGACCATAGTTCTCTCACACTGGGATAAAAATTCTCTTCCTCCTTAGAGGACTATCAAGGTTTGATTCCCCCTAAGATTAAGAGTTGAAATGGATTTCCTATGTGTTTTATACATTTACATTTCGTTTTTTTGAAATGAATGCACTGTGCACATTTTGCTCTGTAATGGAGCATGTCATTACCAATGTATGTACTACTACTTCTTCTCCTATAGAGGCCAGAGAGCCAGAATCTCAGATGATAAGTAGCACATCCCAGTAGAGAACAGATGCAAGTGACAGATCTGCTGAGTACTGTGGAATACAGCCAGTGGTCCAAGTCACCAATTTTTCTTAGAAATCATCATTCAGAAGAGCACTTGAAACAGTATAAATTT
Organism: Buphagus erythrorhynchus; assembly: GCA_013400855.1. Lineage (NCBI taxonomy): Eukaryota > Metazoa > Chordata > Aves > Passeriformes > Sturnidae > Buphagus > Buphagus erythrorhynchus. The sequence goes on along the minus strand of VZTT01007878.1, from coordinate 33,286 downwards.
CTGCTCAGATCTTTAAAGTGTGTGCTTGTGATCTTTAAGTAGGGACTTTTAAAATGTTCCTCTACTTGATGAATTTTTAAGCAACAAAGTATTGACCTGCTAATAATTTTCAGTGTTTGCTACAAGGACCTTGCATTCATTCTACACTCCAAAATTAATGCATGCAATTTTAGTCTGACATTGTCAGATATGGCACCTGCTTTAATAAGAATTGACTTTTTACTGGTTTTCAGCAAAAGCCTAGTTGCTTGCATTTTTATCCTGTATTTTATTATATATTAAAAATATTCTCTGAAGCTTAGTATTATAGAAGTATATCCATTAATGAAGCAAATAATTAGGAGAGGTCTTAGCTATGTATTATTTTTTTACTCACAAAATATTGCAAACTAATTCTCTTTTGATTAAATGTTATTGTAGATCAAAAAGCAATGTTAGTCTCAGATGGGTCTGTAGTGCCAGCTGCATGGGGTAGTTAGATATTAAGTAAGGAATCAAAATGCTAATAAATAAACTCCAAAGCTGTTTTGAACATTTTTGGAAGGAAACCTCTTTACCCCCATCAGTAGAGAAAATACCTCTCTTCATCCCTAGTGTATCCTGAGTTATCAAAGGATGTTTTTACAACTACCAACAGGGCAGCATGGCCAGATGCTTCAGACTTCTCCTTTCAAATATATGTTTCTTCTTAGGTGTTAGACTAGATTCAGGATGCTCTTGGCAATACACCGAGTGTTAGACTGAAGTATAGATGTTCATTTGTGCCTGAGATGTTCTTCCTAGGATCAGTAATTGCTGTGCATGTTGGAAATAAAGCTTGATTTTAATGAGTAAGGAAAACATCAAATGAATAAGTAAGGAAACATAAGAAGAGTAACAAGGTCACAATAAATGAATTTTCACATGTGAATGGAGAAAGTCACAAGGTTCTGTACAATGAAGAGGATGAAATGGGTAAAGCACAGATTGCTTATTTGGAGTCAGACAACAGCAGAGCTTTGCAACTGAGAGAACAGCAGTGTCTCAGCCTGCCTCAAAACCTTTAACTTTGCCATCTTTGTGCCACATCATTCTCAGTGCTGTGAAAATTCACCTTTCTATAGCACCTTGAAGACTCTTGTCCTGAGAATTTCTGTGTTCCTCAGCAAATTCCAAATACTTTCAAAATACAAGGATACATTATATTAAGGGTTTTTTTTCTTTTTAAAATAGAAGTTAGTATATCTTGGCAGACTTAAAAAGGGAGAAATAACAAAAGTTTTGACAGCGATCAACAAAGAGCTGAGACCCCCACTTGCATAACAAAGAGATGAGATCCTCGTTTGATGCAAGCATGAAGCTGATTTATTGATTTCACACATCAATATATATACCTTGTCAACTATAGCTAAAAATAGCACAATCACACAACTGGTATTTCTGAGTAACATCACTTAATGAGAAAAAGCTCTGCACAGACCCTCTGCACAGGCCTGTACAGACCAGCATAGGCACGGACAGTCTTGCATGATTCATCTTAAACGAAGCACGCCAAGCACACCTTCTGCTTCCCCATTCAGGGTTCTGCCTCGGCTTGCCAGGGCTTATGGCCTCCCAAACCTGGTAAATACACTTCAGTCATGAGTGGAGCAGTGCTCTGAACCCTGCTCTGCAGCCGTATTGCTACAAGGTTCTAGAATGTTTTTGAATGTATTGTTCCAGATACAATGTGGCCCAACCTGAAGAGGAATGAGCCACCTTTATGGCACCTTCCCCTACCAGCCCATCTCTAGCTCTTGAAACAAGATAAACTTTCATTTTAAAAGTGGCACCCTGGGGAAAGACAAATCAGTATGGGTGGAAGAAGACAGATGAAGGGTGACTGTGACCCATGCATTTCCTTAAGAATTGCCAATGTTTGGAGGCCCAGCCCGAGCTCTGGAATCATTAATGGATATTTTGAGGCTGAAAAAGACCATGTTGTTCATGTTGTTTGATTTTCTATAGAACATTACCAAAAAATTACAATCGTCCTTTGGTTTTTGCTTGACACTCATAGTTTATTTAGTTTTTTGAAACTGAAGCTTCACAGAGACTAAGGGTAGTCCACCATTTCCTAGATAAATTGTTTCAATTATGTCTGGCCCTCTCTGCTTAAAAGTGCAGCTTCCACTCCTACTTTGAACAGGTGCCAAGTCTTCCAATCATGTTTCTTTCTGTGAGGTGAAAGACTGGCAAATTATTTGAAGTCCTTTCCAGTGTCCAACCTGATCTCTGCTCTGACCTGTGGACTGGCATAACCCAATATCACTGCACCACCTCCAGATACTCCCTTCTATTTCCAAAGTTTTTGCTGGACAATTGCCATCCCTTGACAGCCAAAAGATCCTCTTGCAGAATTCCAAAGCAGCTATCAGGATATGTTTTCATTGTGTTTAAATTGGTTTTCAATAAAAGCAGCTCAATATGGCTTGAAAGTTGTTCAGACTTAGTATTGCTAATCCTATACTACTTGTAGGATAGAACTTAGGCTGGCATTTTGTTAAGCTAAGATCCATCCTTTCAGTAGTCTTAGCTGGATATCTGTTTCAGATATATTTGGCCTCTTTCTACCCTACAATATTGAACTTTCATGAAAAGTCATTTTCCTTTGTTAGCTCAGATTTCAATTTACCTCTCCCAGAGATGGTTTTCATTTAAGCTTTGCCTTGCTGCTTATGAGCATCTTTGTAAAGGCTCTTCCTATCAGCTAACTACAAACGTACAGATAATATGCCTCTGATTCTTCTGCCTTCTTCAGGCAGCATCAACAGAATTTCACCCTGGAAAGATTCTGGCAGATTTTTTAGCTACACCAATCACAGTAATATTGTTGTGCCTTTTCTACAGCCATATGTGATCAGAAGAAATTTTAAAAGCACTTTCTGTCTGTCTTTTGTTTATAATATGGACAAGATTAAAGTGTTCTTACTGTTCAATATGGTTATAGATTAACATGTATTTACCATGAGGGAGATGGATTAGCCTGTTGTGCCAGTTTGCCACTTGGCCTGAATGCTGAAGGTCAAAAACAAGCTATGGCTTTCACTGCTTCAAAATTACACCAGTGTCAGAAATTAGTAGAGAAGCCTTATAGAGTTCTTATAGAGAACTCTGTCAGAGTTCTTTCAAGTGCTGTACCTGGGACATAGCTGTTATAATTCCAGTTGCAAGAATCCCAAGCCTGCAGTCATGTATTCAAGTAATACAGTTGATTCTTCCATTCATACTGACCTGGGCAGACATTGCTTGCTACCTTTACCTGTGGTGTAGTCCACGTTGAAATACACAGAGATCCAGCATCTTCCTCTACAGGAACTTTATTTCTTTAGTTGTTTTAATTGCTGTCCCTTTAAGAGTCATCTGTTCTGCTTTCTGCAGTATTCTTTGGACTGTGCAAGGAATAAGGGGGGTTATTTCCATTTTTCCTGAAGGGAGGCACAGGCATCAGGGAAGCTAAGCTATCTCAGGCTGAGATCCACAGACATCTCTGAGAAGAGCTGTGTTTCACCACTTTGATTCTCAAGGTGTTTCCTAGACAAAAAGAACATCACCAGCACTGCTACAGTTCTACATTGTCCAAGATGTTGTTCCCAACAGTGACACCAACCATATAGCAAACAGGTCATCTTCAAGCATTGAAATGGCTTAGGTCATGCAAAAAAAGAAAATATGATTTCATCTCTTTAATAATTAGCCTGTGAAAAAACAAATGCTTCTCTGATACAAAGCACTGAAAATTAAAAATCCATGATAATGCTCACAACACAAATTAACATATTCTGTTTTGGAATTAATTCCTTGCTATCTTGTTTATCACTTTGCCCATTTAATTTTAGTTTTTTCCTAGTTTGGTCATCCTTTGGCAAATCACACCAAAGTGCTCAAAGACATTTAGCCATTACCAGTTTAGCCATCTGACAGTAGATGTGCTCAAGAGAAATGCACAAGAGACTGAGTTCCATTTCTCGTTTGGTCTTCCCCTGCCTCTACAAGATGTGGAGAACAGAAATTTCATACTTTGTTCCAAGTCAGATTAGATAACATACTCTGTGAAAACCCACTGTACTGAAAAAGGTCATCCTTGGAGTATTTCAGAGTCTCAGCATCTTTACACTATGCTGAACCCTGTTATGATAGTATGTAAAAATCTGTTATCAGTCAGGCCTTCAGCATACATCTCGCTGACCTGTGTAAGTAAGGGTGTGATCTACCAATACATAACACAGTTAATAGGATGGAAGACTGATATTACACTCTTTTAATGTCACCAGGACTTCAGTATAGTCATATCTCTACTTACTGTCTATGGATCTTTGTTGCTTTATTTATAGGCTGTCACCCAAAATGCCTTGATGTTAATGAATCATCTCCCCTTGAGGCATCTAGGCAGTGCTTTTCAGAAAAAGAAAATCAGACGCATTGAGTACTGACTGCTCCTGTCAGATAGAAGGGAAGCTCTGGCTAATTGAAGGTGCAGCATCAACTGAAAAAAAAAACTCACCTTCTGTTCTCAGATTGACACCTTTAACATGGAGCCTTGAGATTAAGCAAGAGAAATATCAAGAGAAAATGGATGACAGAGTTGTTTAGGGGAGCAGAGCTTTGTATAAATTAGTGTAACTGCAGTGATACCAGCAGTGCAGTCCTGGTGTGTTTCAGGTGAGAATCCAGCCCTGAGTCACTAATTAATTGCAGCACTGTGCCTAAAATATTACAGACTGAGAAATCTGTGACAGAGCTGATGCCTCTGACATCCTGTCCTGCCTTCATTTCTTTAGACTCTATTCAGACAAAATAGGCCAGTTTCTGTCCTCTTACTCCAGGACATTTGTCATAATTCCATTGAATCCATTTATATCGCTGAAGCAACCTAATTATGATTGGGAAAAGAATACTGGCAGTTCTTAGTCACAAAAACATTCATCCTAAAATGATTATATGGAGATGGTATATATTTAGCATACCTATTTTTGGTTAAGCTATCCTAGCAAGATTGGTTGTAATTTTACAAAGGGTAAAAATGAATCAGCAGCCTCTTTCTTCAATATCTTGTGAAGCAAAAAACCTCTTTAAAACTGAAGGGCTTTGAAAAATGCAAAATGTTGTAATTGTTGTAAACTGATATGTGCAGAGTGGAATAATTTAAAAATCATTAGAAGTCTGCATTTTTTACAGTAAAGTACTTCAAAAAGAAATGAAGGCATAATACAGTATATTAATATAGTTCAAGACATCTCAAATAGGTTTCAAAATTAAACATCAAAAACTGCAACTTGAAAAAATAATTAGGTGAACCCATTTCATCGTAATCAGAAACTCTTCAGGTTTAGGGAATTGCAATGTATGGGTGTCAGTCATTCTCATTTACCAAGGACAAGGATGTTCACTACAAAGAGCTTGCAGTAGTGAAAATAGCCTTGAAATTTCCTCAGTACATGATGTAATGTCATGCATTTTCTAAAGACTGCTCAGTTGCACATTGGGGCTTCCACTCTGTTCCCTATTTTAGACAAATCTCAAGAACTTTTTGATTATACTAGAAATGTCCTTCACTGTTTTGTTCTTAAGAAATGATGGACTTGCTTAATTTCATCATACTGTCCTCTTTCTGTAATTTGCCTATTACTGCTCTGGTAATTAAAAGGATGATTGAAGTTCTTCTGCTGTACACTGTCTGACATTGTAGAAAGACTCTTCCCTACTACTGTACATTTCATTGAAAAGAAAAAACAGTGTGTGACTAGTTTGATTTGTATCTTCTGTAGAGCTGCAAGAGTTCGCAAAAATGTATTTGGTGAGCAAGGTTTCTATTAAAAACATACAGTTAAAGATTGGAATACTTAATATGTGTTGCTGCAGAATTTAAAACATGAGAAATTTAAGGCGGTGAAGAAACACTCCTATAAAAATTAATTATCTACATGTTTAAATTAGTCCAGAGGGAACCAAAAATACCTGATGTAGTAATGTATTGATTTAAGAAATAGGATAAGTCAAGGGTATGAGTTATACAATGAGGAAACACAGGGTGTTTTTCAACTGATTGCTGCTTATTTTGCAGATATGCCAAAAATAATGGCCCTTTCCTTTTCTTTTTCTTCCTGAAAATTAAGATTCTTAATCTATTGCTGTCTGCACCTCATTCAGCAATTAATGGAAATATTGCTCATTCCAATGTAAATGCAATTTAATTAAGTCAGCTTCTGTAAATCCTAGTCTAATCCACAGCAAGGTATTACTTTCTCCACAGGGTGGAATCCACAGACCCAGTTTTGGATGCTTCTATCTCAGCAACTGTTGTCTTACCCAGGAAGGAGATACCCAAATTGCTTTGGTGATGACAAAAGTGTTCTGTTTACCCTCCACCCTGGGTAGCTGACAGAGCCTTTCCTCTCTGTCTGCATGGCATTGTGCCTCTACAGGGAGTCCATCCTGTCAGGAATCTCCCTCTCACTGTGCTTTGTTCTAGGCCAGCCTTAGAAAAGTGATGCTCCTTAGGATCCTTGGGCAACACTGGTGCAAGGTCCTGCAGATTGCAAAACTAGAGCTCTTAGCATAAAGCTGCTGTCATTATCTAGTAGCAAAACCTGGCAAGTAAGTGGGATTTTAGTAGCAACTCAGGTGCCAAAGTGGTTCAAGGACCTTTGAATTAGGTATGGTAAGCAAGGGATTTAGAGGTGTATATATGTAGTTAAATGCCTGCATCTCCCTCTTTTACATCTCAACCTTATCACCTACACAGGAGTCAATCTACTGAACAGGGATTAAGAGCCATGCTAAAACAAATGACAGGATATAGGAGGGAAAGGTCTTTCATGAACAGTCTGTGTTCAAGAAAATGTCAAGATAGGAATTCTGACTATGGAAGGCTTGTACTCCACAATAGCCCTTTGTAAAAGAGGACTCTGAAGTAGAGAAGCTGTGGGAATGTTCTGCTGCTCACAAATTATCCGTACCACTATCTTTTAAAGGAGGGTTCTTGTGTTAGAGTGAGCTTCTGTTTCTTCACAGCTGGAAAAGCACAAATGGGAATTGCTAGAGCAAGGGTACAAAAGAGCACTAGAACAACTAGAGGTTTTGTCCTTCAGTGAATTTTGGAACATCTATTGTGCAAAATATGCTGCATCAGTCCCTAAAAAGCTGATATTTATATTTTTTGTTGTCATGGTAAGTGTTGTACAAAAATAGCTATCATTTCAACATATTTATGCAGCAGAGTCTGTGAATTTTAACTTTCTCTCAAAATAGGCAATTCCTATTGGTAAAAATCAAACCCATGAGAACTTCCCTACATACTACATTTCAAAGCATTTTGGTTGTCTATATTGTTGCAAGGGTAATATCTGTAGACATGTAAGGATTTCCCAGTCTCTGCCCTCCTTAAGGACATTTGCTTAAATGTTTTGGCTCGAGTAATATGCTTTAAAAAAATAAATTTATAATAATTATCCAAGAATATTTTAATGTCAATGGGACAAAAACTCCTTGTGTATTGTAGCTACAGTGTACCTTTGGGTGTGTCACTCTTCAGTCCAGGAAGCCTTGGCTATTTTATTAACAGATTGTTAAAATAGTGTCTATCACCTTGGGGTCCAAAATCATTTTCTGATGGAGTGCAGAGAGCTAATTGTTCACATGGCATATAATTGTTCAACTCCTGCTCTGGTCCCCCATATGCTGAATTCAAAAATGCCCTGAAGAAGGGTGGCCAGCCTGGTGGTGCCTCTTCCAGCTCTGAGAAGCTGGTACCAGACTCTGCAGAAAAATGCAAGTCATGAGCTGCACCTTTGGTTTGGCAGCAGTCAGTCAGAGCAGCAGCTGCCAGATGCATGCTGCTATTTCTGTTTGTGCTGCTGACACAGAGGAAGTTATGGTTTATTTGCTGGGAGCTGCTTTGTGTCTGCACTCACCTGCACAGGCTCAGCTGTGAACACAGGGATGTTTGCTCCCTGCATGTGGATGGGCACAGTGTTCGTAGGCAGATACTGAATGCTGTGGAACTTGTGCTAATTGAGGCCACACTCCATGGTTTTGTGCAAGAGCTTGTTATGCCTCACTGCTGAGTTTGTCCAAGGAACTGTTTATTTGTGCTAAAATGGGAGGAAGCAAGGCTAGCTTCTTCATCTACTTTTGCTTTTGCCTGTGAACCTGAGATGTTACTTAGAAGCTGGTAATGACTTTTGATTTCTCACAGTATTTTTTCCTGTAATACAGCTTGATTATTGGGAGCACACAGACCAAGGCCTTATTTTAGTTGATTCACTGTTTCATTGAATCATAGAATGATTTGGGTTTAAAGGCACCCTCCAACTTCCCTGCTGTGAATAGGGACATCTTCCACTAGATCAGGTTGCTCAAAGCCTCATCCATCCTGGTGTTGAACACTTCCAGGGATGAGGCACCCACAACTTCTCTGGACAACCTATGTCTGTGACTCACCACCCTCAGAGTTAAGAATTTCTTCTTAATACCTAATCTAAATCTACCCTCTTTCAGTTTAAAGCCATTTCCCTGTGTCCTATCACCACATGCCCTTGTCCACTATTCCTCTCCCTCTTCCTTGCTCCCTTCAGGTATTGGGAGTCCACAGTTAGGTCACCCCGAAGCTTCTCTTCTCCAGGCTTAACCGATTTCCATCTGTCCCTGTAGACTGGCTCTTCAGTGAAAAAAGTAAATAAATAAAAATCACATTATTTTAAAAGCATCCATTCCGAGCGTGCAGATGTACATTCCGCAAATCATTAACCCCTTTCCTTCTGAGTGCCAGGTCTGTGTCTGATTTGGGCAGCAATGGCATCTCTGTCACTTGTGGGCTGCCATTGCTTTTACACAGATGAATCTGAATGGCTGTTCCCGTAATACATTGAGAAGTAATGCCAATGCTCACCTTTTCAGCATTTTGACCTCTTTCAAAATGGGATAAGTAAAATATATCTTCATTACTGAAGTCAGCAAGTACATCCAACATTCAGAGCACAGACCAGCACAATTTTTGTGAGTGGACCCATATCCTGTAAGCCAGTAAATTAAAGATGGTGCCCACTTGTTGCAAGTAATGCCTGAATAAATCATTACTTCTTTACTGGGTATCACTAATCAAACTTAGTAATTAAATAATTGTGGAAAGCTTTATATTCTGAGCAGAGCCCAAATCAGTGTTAAAAAAGTTGTTCTGTGTACCACAGAAGATTTAGTGCTTATATAGACATATCCTGATCCCCTCAGACAATCTGGTGAACTTTTGCTGAAAATAGGTGTCTCAAAATCTTTATTTTCTTTTGATGCTGTATTAGTTCAGGCTGTACCTGTGAAACAGCTATATTGAATGAACCTACTGAGCCATCTCATTGCCTATTTCCCTTTTCCCCACAAAGCTATGGTTGTTCTCCATGTTTCTCATCATTATCACAGGCCTCATGCCTTCCCCAATTCTTGTGGTCTGTCACTTGTTCAACAGGTTTCCCATTTTTTCTGCACAACTGGCTTTTCAGTCCAAGGAACTGTGAATTGCATTTTCCCTTCTGTGAGTGAGCACAAAGGCATTGCTTTCATCTCACTCAATACAGCTCATGACAGATTGTTCTGGACTGCTTTTATACCAGTCTCCTGATCAAACAAAATATCGAACATGGTAGAGGTTGCACAGCACTTCCTTTTGTGGTTCTTGGAGTGTTGCAGAGGATTTCAGAGCTTGTTAGTCAGAGTATAAGTCTCCAGTGATGACTGACATCCCACTGCTTTGCTACAAGTACAACTTGAAATGAAACAGTGAAGACAAATTATAAAACAGGACCAAATTTGACAAGGAAACTCCACATTTACTCAGGCAACAATATTTTTTAAATGTCCTGGTCAGATTTCTGTGTGCTTCTCCTTGCCCTTGTGTCAGTCTAATCTTCCTTGCTATCAGGTTACACTTCTGCTCATTTATTTTAAACATTGCCCATACCAGCCTCGTCCAACCTGCCAACCTATATCAGATCTCTAAGAAAGAGACAAGTTCTGTAGCTGAAGTCTCTTGGGTAGCAAGCCCAGCATAGTTGTATTCTCCTTTACACCAGTGCTATGGCTGGGTAAACAGAGACGTTCCCAGTGCCAAATGAGGAATCTTTTGCAGTGGTATCAATTTTCAGTGCTTTGGCTGCCTGAAATGAAATATCTGTTAGTATGTTTACCATTACCAGTCCAGCTTCTTCAGGCTGTATTGATTAAATTTTTGTACTGTAAAAATACCATTTTGAACCACAGCGAAATCGATACAGAGTGAGATTTTATATATATATATATAAATTGGATTTGGATCAGGAAGAAAATCTTCATCAGATGAAAAATAAAGCTGGATGAAAAAAGTGTAATAAAAGATCTCAGAAGGAGAAAAAGTTGTTGTCATTTCCCCCAACCTCTGTTGTATTTTCCCTCTAGACCTTTCTGTCTGTCCACTGATTACTTTTCTACACAAATAAATTTTCAAGTAAAGTGAGGCTTCCAGGTTCGAAAAGATACTTGTAAATAGATGTAGCATTATCAGAACTACCTTACAGGGCTTTATAAACGCAATTGCATTCATATATTTTGTGATACACAGTAGTGCTAATGGCAACCTTCCTACTGGAGGCCAGAAGAGTTACTTGTAGAGTACCTAGTGCATTAAGAATAAGTTCAATGAGATGATAGTAGGATAATTCCCAGAAAGGAATTAAACCCACTGCTGTATGGATAGTGAAACATTCTGAGTAACAAACAGTGAGGATACAGCATTTAGTTCCAGTGGGTTTATTTTGTATGTTGTGGCCTGTGGTAAGAAGATAAGAAAGGTAGTTAGCTAACTGCAAGGCAAGACACCAGAAAGGCTTTCTACATAGAACTTACAGTAGGAAGGTTTAAAATGGAGTAATGTTTGGGGAATTAAGTAGTTGATAGATGTCCAATAATTGTGTCTGAATTATCCCAAATAGTAGTCAGGGCTGTGTGAAGTTTAGGGCCGTCCCATTTATTTTCTGAACTTACTGGCTAGTTAGTAGTTCTTTTCAGCAACTCTTGTCTCTCTAAGGAAGACCCAACCTCCTGAAGTACCTCTTTGCCTCCTGGTAGAACAGCTCCTGAGATAATACTGAGCAAAACATGAAGAGTGCCTGGGCCAGTCCATGACTGGGATTTCAGCTGTGCTGGTTTTGTTGGTTTTTTTTTTAATGCTAGCGAGACCACACAAAAGCTTATTTTCTGGAATCACTAATTCATTTCATAACAAAACCCAGAGATTTACTGAAGAGAAAATAGAAACAGGTTATCAGTCATTTAATCATGCAGGAAAGGCGGTATTTAATATGAGTTTAAGTATTAGAAGACATCAAGAAGACACATGAAAAAAATGGTATTTGAGGGGGCTAAGGCGTGTCTATGTTTATGTAATTCATGGAAAACTGTAAATAGTTGGAATATGTTATGAGCCTCTCTAACATCGTTCAGAGCCAGAAATGAGGGCAGATGCAATTTAGAGTTGGACTTGTTTTCTTCTTAAGACTTTTTCCAAATAATTCTTCTTTGGCTTAACATAGCTTTATATGCATGCTACAGTCTTGCTTCATGATAGTGTCAGAAAGGATAAATATCAATAGCTGAATAAATTTAAGCATTCTAGTCTGATAACAGACTGTAATAGAAAAGTGTTTCAGACAAATATTTCAGTTCAGGTGAGATGAATCTCACTCTTTGAGTCTTTTGTTGGGATGGGCCATCATGTCCCACTTTGGGCAATGGCAGAATCTTTGGAAATGACTGTGAAAATTATTTTGGAGAGATTGATGATAATAAATTCGATGCAATAGTTTTGCAGAAAGAGTTGCTTTGAATTTATTCACCTAACTGTAGCACATTGTTGTGGTATTGTGAGGTGACCTTTAATATATTTCAGTGTCAGATATTAGCATGTAATGCATGAAGAGAAGGATAAGGAATGTTGCAGCAAGAGAAATTTAGATTGAGAGAATATTTGTCTGTGAAGATGGTCTGATAGTGGTATGAATTGCCTGTCATAGTATAGTCCTGTTCTCTGTTGCTGGGAGCTTTTCAAGGATGCCAGGTATGATTTATTTTGAAACAATAATAGATGATCCTGTGAAGTCCTTTGCAGCTCTATTCTTTATAAATTTATGTTAAAACAGATCAGTCATTTGGTAAGGATTTATCATATTGATTTATTTCTGATTGTACTCAATTTCACATTAAGTTCTGTGGCAAGTTCCTGTCATGCGTTCCTCGGTGGTGTGGAGGCTAGGGAAGAGACAGGCAATGCACCATTGCTGCCTTTCCACACAGGAACCTGATTTCAGTTTTCCAAAGGAAAACATATTCACAAAACCTGGCAGCTGACAGAGAAGGACTTCAGCATTAATGTTTTGAAGACATGTGCAAATCCCTTTGATTTCCATCTCAAGCTTGAAGAGCAGGTGCCACTGGATACTGGTATAACCCATGTAGTACTGTTGTGTTGCCCCTAAGAAAGCTGTCCCTTGCTTGATCATAGATCACAGAATGGTTTGGGTTCTTTAACATCTGTGGGATCTTAAAGATCATGCAATTTCAACTCCCCTGGTATGGGCAGAGACATCTTCCACAAGACCAGGATGCTTCAAGACCCATCCAGCCTGGCCTTGAACACTTCCAAGGAACGTTTATTAGCATAGCTGTGGTTCACTAAGAATGTAAAAAATTACACACCTCACTAACATACTGTGACACTGCTGGAAAAGCTGAGGTCAGATGCAGTTAACATCCAGATTGCCAAATAAGTTTATGTAAATTTGGAAGATAAGATAAGATAAGCTGTACTATAAAAATAACATCTCTTCTACTACAGATATGTACAACTTGATGTCTGCATGAAACCTCCACAGTGCACTCCTAGGTAATCTTTGTTAAGGGGAACAAATTTCCATTAGGTTTTACAGAAGAAAAAAAAAACCTCAAGTGCTTTTCAAACTCCTAAAACTTTACATTTTTGAACTTTTTTGTGGTGTAAAAAATTATATTAATAAAGTCAATTGCTGAAAATGAAAGCTAGAACAGAGTTGTCTCCAGGACACAGCAGGAAGGTAATTTAAAAAGCTCAGGAACATTGTTGAAATTATCATGCAAACTTATTAAATGCAATGTATATTTAAATTGGAAAAACTTCTTTATTAGGTCTAGATAGGTGATTTTTTTGCTGCCTCTAGCAGTTAAGCTTATTGGGTGAAAGTCAGGGTAGATTAATTTCTAATCTTCATGGAAAACCACTTATTAAAAAATGGATAGCAAAATTATTAATATAATACTGAAAGTTTAGACTATCTGTAGACTCACCACTGAACAAAAGTATAATGAGTGTTTCGCAGTATTTGGCCACCTCTGTTTACATATAGTTATGTATTCTTAGCATGATTTTCTAGGAGCTATTTCTGACACATATTGAATTAACATTAAAATCTTCCCTTATCATTACAAATTATAAAATATTTAGCTTTAATTTCCCTTTTCATAACACATAAGTAGGAACTTATTATAAAAACACATTTGAAAGAACTCATTGTTGACTTAGGTAATTAAAATGAAGAGTGTGGAGTGAATTTCTAATGCTTTTTAGATTAGCTCAGGAATGATCAACTATTTGACTCCTTCTCAAGAATATGTACAAATAATGGTTCACAGCTCACATTTGCCTTTTTCCAAGAAATTAATGAGCATTCAGAATTAAGGACATGTCAGTAAAAATTCTAGACTGAGTTGAACATTTTCTAAGTCTCTTCTTCATTAATTGGTGTGAGTCTAAAGACTCAGAATTTTAGATTTGATGCAAACAGTATTTGATGAAAGGCTGAGAGAAGCTGCTGGGGTCAGCTGAGGCCAGCCCCCGGCACTCTGCCAGCACGATGCTTGCAGTGACTCTGCATGGCTGGGCTTTTTTCAAAAACAAAATTAACTTTCCAGGCCTACATTTAGAGAACCTTATTTGGATTTCAAAGTGTACAGGTACAAAAACTGATGCACAGCCATGAATTACTGTGAATTTGGGTGACTTGGTTTCCTGGGAACCATGAAAATTCACATGTACTGAGGAGTGGGTCTCAGCCACAGACCAGCCTGCAACACAGCTTGCTGCACAAGGTCTGCCCAGAGCTCAGGCAGGCAGGTGTATATCCTATTAAACTGTGACACAGAGGAGTGGCAGGGAAGAGATGGGTCTATGTAAGCCTACAAGCCTAAACACCAACATGGTCAAGGAACTTAAGGATTTGTGAGCATGGCACTGTACATTGTAAGAATGAATGGCATTAATGGAACAGCACAAGTAAAGGCTTGTGATGTAATATCCCTGAGTCAACTAATCCAAACTGTACCTCTTGTCACCTGCCTCCCTTGTTGCCTTACGTAAGTCATCTCTTTGCTCTTGTCCTTTGCAGTCAGATGATGGCACAGCTTGTGACTCCTCAGCAGGACAGTCTCTGTCCAGGCTGTGATTTGCATCTCCTCCCTCGTCCTGCCTGCTTTGATCTCTCCTTGGGCTGATTTAGTTCAGCTAGCTGTCAGGTATTAACCCAGAAAAATAAACTGAATAATTATCTGACCATGATCTGAATCAGCTCACCAGTTTCACATGCTAAGCACTAGGCAGGGATCACAGAGCCAGGAGATGGATAGAGAGGAGGAGGAGTGGAATAGCTGTTTCAATCAGAGAAGATGTTTTTGGCTGTCTCAACTGCTGAACTGACCCGCAGCTCAAAGCCCTTCCCTACTGTGGTGGCTTTGCTGCATTTTGTGATGCTTCTATGCCCTGTGGGACCAACTGCTTTGGAAGGAGGATGTTCCAGTGAAGTGAACAGTTGCATCATGTCTGACTTGCTGTCCAACTTCACTTCTGTGTGAATTTTTGCCACATCAGCTTTATTTGAAGGTATTTACCTAGTTAAATTTACTGTGTAATTTCCCATTGCTGTTGGTCCCTGAGCACTCACTGAAGTATCTCATTTTGTCCAGTCTCTGGTGGAAACCCTCAATGCAAACACAAATGCTAATGTGGCTCCCTGCTACACAGAGATTTCTGGGCTTGTTTATCTGCAAGAGAAGTTAAGAAATAGTTTTGCATTTAAAAAGAGAACAACCTGAACTGATAATCCTTTTTCTGATCTTAGTTGTTTGAATTAGCTGTGGATTAAAGCTGCATATTCTACCACAGCATTAATAGGATGACATTAGGCTTGATTTCCCTTGCTTTTCATGACAAGTCTGTGGAGAATCTTGGATTTGCTTGGCAGAAGAATACATTATCATGGTAAACAGCGTTTCTGAAGCCTTATGAAATCACCAAAAAGAATGTAAGTCTCAAGATTGCTTCAGTGACGACAAAGTGTGAATTGGCTGAACTGCAGGTCAGCTAGGGTAGCTGAGGAAGGTGTCTGGTGCAGACTAAAAAACCTCGTTTCATTACATCTAGTGCTTACAAAATTGGGTTTGGTTTTCATTAAAGAACATTTAGACTCAATATTTTGGGGAAAAAATTCATTTTTAGAAGGAAATGCAAGAACTAGGTATGTTCATTTCAAGTATGATCTTATATTGGAAACTAGACCAAAAAAAAAAAAAAAGCCTTATGAGTGAGGACTCGTTAAAGATTAGAAGCTTAAGTTGTGTTTAAAAATTTTATTCCATGTGTAGGGAAAACGGTGGAAAACTTCCTAACATTTTAAGGTTTGTTTAATTTTTTGGTTTTAAAAGGGGAATGTGCACAAGATCTACCCCTGTCCCTGTGGTAGGAATGTGCCTACATTGCCTTCAGCTCCATGGTGTTATTTCTTTTGTTTGTTTGTTTGGAAGATGAGTTTGTCATAATTAGATTCTGCAGGGTAGACAGACGGGGGATGCAGCCATGCATGCCATGTGTGGGAATGTGTTCAAGGTTTTCCACAGCTGGTTCTTTGATCTATTTACAGATAGAGAAGTGGCAGGAGCTGCTAGCACTGCTGCCAGGGTCAGAAGCTCTATGTATTGCTTTATTTCCCCACTTCAGCCATTGCCACTTGTGTATTCCAATGCCTACAATCTTCCCTGAAGTTTTGGAATCAGTTGAACTAAGCCAGTCCCACTGCAAAAATCTGTGTAGTAGAATATCAATCCAGAGGATCTAAAAGACCATCCATTCCACTTACCTCAGAATATTGTAAACTACACAATATTTCTTAATATTCTCTTAGCAATCTTTGCCCCTTGAAGTAAAATAACAAAAGCAATAATTAAAATGAACTAGAGGGAGATCAGGGGAGATCAAACACATCTAGCAGCCTAAATTCTTAAAGTATTTGCTAGATTTAATTCTCAGGAGTAGGCCGATGCCCAAGATGGAGAGATAGGTTCAAATAAAACCAGTGATCCTCCGCCTGTCTGCCTGGGGGTGATACTTCTGTGATCTGGTGGGATCAATTTACTTCCTAAACATAGGAGCAAGTGTTTGGACAGCTTCAGTACCAATGGAATAAGAAAGCAAGTCCTCCTATAGTCTCCCCAGGTTTCCTCCCCAGGTTTGTTCCAGGAACAAACAAGTAACAAAATGAAAGAGCCAAGACAAATTATGCAGCAAGGAGGAAGAAATCCTTTCCAGTACCTGCAGGCAGGCAGTCCAAGGCATGAAGCAGTAGATTAATATATGATCAGCAGGCAACAATCAAGGCTTTCTAAGATAAAATGCCCCAGACTCAGCACCGTTTTTCATTTGAATATAACAGAGCAGTCTCTTTTCTTGTCTTACATATTGTTTTTTCAGTAATAGCATAGAATCATAAAATCAGATAATTATTTTTGTTTTGTAATCCAATATAACACAACTCCCTGTCTGAACAGTAAATTTAATTATTTTTATATAGCTGATTTTGACTTCCTAAGGACAGTACTTTGCAGTTGATTTTACTGAATTTTGTGTGATGCTCTTTACCATGCCTTCTGCTTCTGAATTTGAGTTGGACAATGCTCTTGCAGTTTGTCACTCACCCATCCTTTTGATTGTGCTCCGTGCTGTCATCCTGGCTACTAACAAAAATAAGGGCTAAGCTCTCACTCGAGACAGAGCCCAGCATGTCTTTGATGTCACTGTGCTGTTCCAGTTCTGAGCTGCTTTTTTCTTTGTGTTAAAATGATTGCAAGATAAGATTTCAATTTAAAAACTTTTCTTGCTATGTAAGTGACAGCATTTGTCACTACAAATGCTTTTAAGGATGTTTATATACAATAGTTCCAAGATCTAAATGGTCATTGTTTAAAATCTGTCAAGGGAAAAATCCTGCCACAACTAAATACATTGACATTTGAAATCAGAACAGACATGAGTGTTTGACTTATCCTTTAAGTGCTATCAGCTGCTTTCTGAGAGGAAGAAGGAGGAGACATTTCTGTAGCAGGTTAATTACAGGATAACAAGCAAATTCTGTGTCTTTACAATAATTATTCTAAATAAATTCAAACTGTATGGAACCTTTCTGTAGTGAAACCATTCTTTTCACAGAACAACTTTAGTATACATGGAAGTAGAAGTGCAGTTAGCATATGGTGATGTATTGAAACAATTCAGGACTTTTATACCACTTCACAATTAGGGGTGTTCTGCAGTGCCCAGGTAGAGAAATTCTTCTGAGGGCAATGAAGGAGGTATTACTTGAAACAGCTTTCCTGGTTTCTTAGCAGTTGACTCATGAAGGTCAGGAAGGAAAAAAAAAGTCTGAATCCTCAAAAGCCATTTTAGAACTAGGGGGATCTGAATGGCCTGTAGGTCATGTAATGTTGCATACTGCTGTCAGAGGTGCTTGCCTCATCTCTTACTCCCTTTCTGGTGGTTCTCTGTACTGCAAGTGAAGGCCATTTTGTCATCACTACAAACATTTCAATATTTAGAAGATTGGTTTGCTTATATGTATTTTATGTGCTACTCTATCCTTTAATTCAGCTCACAATATTTGAGTTTATAAGAGATTTTAGAATTGAGCCTCAGAAGAATTAGTCAAAAGATACGGACTTTTTCATGTCGTTGTTTGTCTGGTTCACACCAGACTCTACCCTCTGCAAAGCCATCATTTGCAGTCTCCACCCCAAACAAATAATCTGAAAAGTAACTGCTAAAGAAGAAGGCAGTGATATTGCATAAAGTCTGTTAGGTGTGGTCTGGTAGGTAAGGTACTTGTAGGTGTAGCAGAAGAGATTACAGGGGATCTCGCCCCTGATAAATCACAGCTGTACTAATTACCAAAGAACAGAAGCAGCCTTGCCCTTAATGGGTCGCAGCTCTGACTAATAAAGATAAGTGTGATACTAGAGGTAGGGCGGCCCCTCAAGGAGGATCCAGAGGAAGAGAACCTTGAGGAAGTGGAGGAGCTCTGGGGAAGAAGGAATGATCCAGAGAGACACAAAGAAGACTGAAATAAGGAAGAGAGTTGCTGCTGTAAAAGATCTGCTGTGAGGTCAGTCTGGGTCTGATGGAGTTAGAGCCTGCTGGTGGAGCCTGTAGTCAGTCTGCAAACCAATACATGCAGTCATGGCCCAGCAGGGAAATAGTCAGCATTTAGAGTCTGCAGCTGGACCCTACAGTAGGAGCTTGCTGTAGCTGGAGTCAGGATGGCTAAGCTGTAAAGAATAATAAACCAGGACCCTTTTCATGTTGTTAAATGAGAGTCTTTGTCTTGGCTCATTTCTACCCTTCATGAGAGGTCTGTTGCAACATGTACTGAGTGATAAAAGCCCATATTTGATCCAGCTGATGAGTGATATTCATACAGAAGTGAATTAGTCTTGATGCGAGGCCTAATTGCAGTATGAAAGTGCTATTCCACATGGTGTACTTTTGTTTTTCTGTGCAGAGCTGTGTACCCTGGACTGTGGCAGCCACGGTGTCTGCTCCAGAGGAATATGCCAGTGTGAAGAGGGCTGGGTGGGACCCAGCTGTGAAGAACGGACCTGCCACTCCCACTGTGCTGAGCACGGGCAGTGCAAGGATGGGAAGTGTGAGTGCAGCCCCGGATGGGAAGGGGACCACTGCACCATTGGTAAGGGGGTTTTGTATCAAGAAACGAAATACAGAAAATCTTAATCCAGTTTTACACAGCTTGCCATCATTCTAATTGGAATCTATTTGGAAAAGCACAGTCTCAGAATCCAGATAGGTGTAAAAAAGATGCCTCTGCACTCTGTCCCACAAAATAGCAACTTGGCACAGCTTTCTGTATAGAGGAAATAACAGATTAATTAAATTTAAAAAAAAAAAAACATAAAAAGGAAGGATAGTTCAGTCCTAACATATCTTTGGGATGTGCTCATATATGAATTTGGTAGTTAGGGAGGAAAAAAAAATGTTTAAAAAATATAAGGTGTGAGGAGCCAAAGCTATTATTTACCTTATGCAATTCTTGCAATAAATCTCTTGCCTTTTTGTATGAGGATTTACATACATTACTTACTGCTAAAGGTGTTTTTCTTAGAGCTGACCTCTAACAATATTCCTAATAAGGCAAAGATGTTTTTAGAAGTCATTAGTCTACTATAAAAATGTAACAGTTGTATTTTTAATTAAGTTTGACAATTTTTTGCAGTCTGTATTTCTCCCTAAAATGTCCCAAAGTGAGATTATTATCTAATTTTCAGATGAGCAGCATAAGGTCTCACATTTGTTTCTTGAAAACAATCTAGAATTTGTTATCATTATCTTGAGTGTTTTAAGATAATTCCTTCCCTAGCTCTAGAATTCGCTAAATCAAGAATTAGGTTCGCGATGGTGGAACAGCCTAGTTTTCTGAAGATTGTTTAGAGCAAATCCAGAGAAGAACCAAAATACTCAAAAAGATAAAAAGACCTGCTGTTCACGTTGTAGGTAGTGCCCGGTGTGGCCCCTGCACATTTGTCATCAGATGGAGAATGATCACAAACACAATGTTCTGGTCACAGCAGCAGGAATAGATCTGCCTGCAGGAAGAGGGAGACATTTTATATCTAACCCCCAGGTGTCAAGCCATAAGCAAATGTATTTTCATTTGGTACAGAAGTTTGATCCATCTCAGTTTTGTTCTTTTCTTTTTTAAGCTCACTACTTAGATGCTGTTCAAGGTAAGTTTTTCATATCAACATTACAAAAAAAAATAAAATATACGAAAGTATTGGGAATGGAGAGTTCTCTGTTACTCATTTTGTTTGAGCTTCTGCTACTGCTAGGTTCCCAGAATAGATGACACATTTGTTTATGGAGGTGTATATATAGATATATATGCACACATGGAGACTGAGATTTACAGCAGAAAATGCAGTTTTTAATAAGTAATGTGCTCAACTCATTTGCAAAGTTGCAGAAATGTAAGCTTGTTTTACAGGGCCATCTGATGTGCTGTGTTAGGCAAATCCATTTTTTGCTCTTGTTTACCATCCAAAGTAATGCCAGAGCTGAGGACTTGCTAAAAAGCTTGTGTTGATACTGTCTCCCATGAAAAGTAAAAAAAATACTCTTTTGTCATTTATGCTTGAAGTAAGTTTCTTTTGATAGAGAAGTACTCTTGTTTTCTAAAGGTGTCTGTGCCAGATGTGATCTAGTTCTCTTCAAATAATTTGATACAAGAGTTAAATTTGATGTTGCTTTGTCTGGTGTTGTTCATGTGATTCCCATGCCTTGCCTCAGACCCTGCTCATTTATGACAGTGCAAGAACATTACCCCCAGTGTGACAGCAGTCCCTCTGCCTGGAGTATGCTGAGCAGAGCAGGGATGCACAGCCCCTTCCAAACACACTGCTCAGTGAAATATCAAACTAACCATTAGTTAAGAAAGATCTCAGTGCCTATTTTTTGTTTCTTATTTTATTTCTTTGGAATTAGATAATAGTAAAAGCACATAAGCACTCATTTTATTGCATTTGTAGACTTAGAGGGTAACCATACACAGTAGTAAAATATAACCATGTACAAGAAACTAAGGAACTCAGCAGGACAGTGACTGAAAGTGGAGAAACATCCACATTACCCAAAAGAGCTCTCATATCCTGCCCTTCCCCCACAACTCCCTGAAAGAGGCTTTTATAGTATATTTGGTGGTTGCCAGGTTCATGTTGCTTTGGAGTAGCATCTTCCATAACTCAGTGTGAGAATATGGTATCACTCATCTCCAGTTTTTCTGAGCAAAAGGGTCAGACTCTGATCCCTCTGTTTGCAGATGTGGTGAGAAGGAGGGAGATCGTGTGTCTCATGTAAAATTACCAGGAAATGTGCTACATGTGGGGCTGTGAATCACAGCCTGACAGACCAGAATCTGACTGGCTCCTCCAAAGTTCATTTGGAGCACCTTGGGGCTATCAGGCACTGACTCTTCTTTCCTCCTTAAAAAAACCCTCTCTCTGATAATGCCTATGTGTTGATGATCAGATGCACAGGGGCTTTCAGACCCTGTATGTCCATGCTGGCAAAAAGAAAGGAGCCATCTTAGAATTGATGCCACTCACTCTGTCAAACTTACTGCCAAGCGTTATCCATTGTCCTTTGGCTCCACGTGTGACATGGTGAGGATCTGACAAATGTCTAAGCTGGCACTACACTATGCAAGCAGATGGACATGAGTGTACATATCCAAGAGACCATTCCTCTCTCACTCGTAGAGGCAAGAACTCTAGATGTGAACGTCCAAACTACTATTGATTCAGAGCTTGCAAGTATATAATTGAGAGGATGCTACAGTCCTTGGTCCAGTTATGATCTAAAATCAGCACCACCAAAGGGGCATGTCTTGGTCCTGTTGGAATCAGCTATAAGGGAAGAAAGTAGAGCAGGAAGGCAATGCTCCCTCGATTGCCTTCTGTGGAAAGAGTGTGTTGTAGCATAAATCAAATTGGCTTGTTCTCAGTCAGATGAGTATTTATGAACAGAATAAAAAGGTCACTTCCACTCCCTGCAATGTGTAGGATTATGTCCACAGATGCCAGTTTGTCATTTAGACAATATTTTTCATGTGCATTTTTGATATAAGTCTTGATTGTGTGTGATGTTAGTGAACTACAGTTTATTTTTCAACAGAGAAAGAGATGGACGTGACTTTAGAACTTTATAGCATGACTTTACTCACTTTTTTCCTGTACACAAAATACTAAACACTAAAAAGATCCTCATTCCTCACAGAGAAACTACTTTTGGGCAAGCAAAGGGAAGCACCAAGTTGGGGATTTTTCCATATTTGGCCAGAAATGTGACTTCCAAGCTATGATCATTTGAAGGCAGCAAGTGTAGTGCTGGCTAGAAATAGGGATGTTAATAAATGATTGTAACTGCAAAATAAGAGAAAATACTCCTTCATGAAGGCTTTTTTTTTTTTTTTTTTTTTTACACTTTCTATTTTAGATGGTTGCCCAGGTCTCTGTTATGGAAATGGGAGGTGCACTCTTGATCAGAATGGGTGGCACTGTGTTTGTCAAGTAGGCTGGAGTGGCTCAGGATGTAACGTTGTCATGGAAATGGTGTGTGCAGATAACCTGGACAATGATGGAGGTATGATACATAATTCATGTGTTTCTGTTTATCTGTCACATCCTTGACGGCCATTTAAATCCATAGTTTTGGTGTATGCTTTCCTTTTTATCACAAAATGTCAATGTTTGTCTGTTTGCTCAAGACCGTTGTTCCACTGACTTTATCTGAAGCAGTACAGTGAGGGAACAGACCCTTGTGCTGGATGCTACTGCAGGCAGAAAGTATCTGTGGCTCTACCATCCCAGTACTTACTTTTTTCTCATAAAAAGCCGAACAAAACAAAAGTGTAATAAGTAATTTCTTGTACCTCCTTTCCAGTCTTCCTCATAACTGTCAGTCTTTCAGAAGAAACAGCCAAGAGATATATTTTGACAGACACAGAGGTTTTTTTCATTTGGGTATCCAGTTAGTCTTCCATTATTATTAATTTAATATATTTGCAAGCATAAAATTCACATTTACAGTTGCTTTTGACATAGTCTCTCTTAATATTTCTACCGAGATACAGCACAATTCTTGCAATTATGTGGACCTACTTTTGAAGGACTGTTGAGGAAACTAGTGTAGAAAGCATGCAGAAGAGATTTTGGAAAGTACTGTAAACAGAGCCCTGTACTGAAATAATTATTTGCCCCTTTTTATTGGTTGAACAAGGGCATTTGGCACTAGGCACTCTCCACCTCAGTGCTCTGTGATCTTGATTTCTTTCTAAGGTTGCTTACGTTTTAGGTTTGCTGGGGAAAATGTAGTTCTTTCATACAATGGTCTCTGCTTCCTTTCCAATAGTTTGTTCTAATACAGGAGTTGGAGCACTTTTTTTTAAGAAAAGACATCCAGCTCTGTTTCAAACTTGCCAGTGGGAGAGAAGCCGCAATATTCCTGGCTGGTTGCTCTTTGAGTTAATTATTTTTCCTATCTATTTTAGGAATGCTTATTTGCTGAGCGGTCAAGGACTATTGCTTTTTTTCTCCTTCACCGACTACCAGCCTTTACAGTGTTCTTGTCCCATCCACAGATCTGTGCAGCTTTCTCATTCAGAGAGTGAATTCAAGGCCAGGTTGGATGAGGTTTTGAGAAACCTGGTCTACTGCAAGATGTCCCTCCCCGTGGTGGGGGGTTGGAACAAGGTGATCTTTAAGGTCCGTTCCAACCCATACAGTTCCATGATTTTATGAACAGCCCCAAACATGGTTAATTTTTTTTCTTTTGATTGCACACTGAGATGTATTAAAGTACATATTATCTGATTGTTTCATACCTAAAGACTTTATCAGTGTCCAGGATGAGAGTTTATATGCGACTCAAGAGGCAAACCTTGCTATGATGATTTTGTTTTCTTCTAGGTCATTGATAAATTAAGCTTGATGTAGGTCCAAGAACTGAGGTCACTGTGGGACCTCAGTAGAAACACTCTGACTCAGTGATGATTCCTCATTTACAAATATATTTTGAGACCTTCAGATTTTGTATCCTGTGGGCTCTAAGACCCTGCTGTCCTTTGGCAAAGGCTTTCTCATTTCTGAACCCTATTCAAAATTGCCTTATTCCTCTCATATCCTTCCTTTTCCACTTTATTTCCAAGAGGTCCAAGAATCCTGTCTCTGCCCACTATCTGTGCTCTCCTGTACTAGTGTATATCCCTGTCACACAAGATCCCACAGCTGGCATCCCTGCCCCCCTGTGCTTTCCCATCTGTCGCTGTTCTTCCCGCTGTCCGAGCCATGACTCACCCGCCTGTGCTCTTAAATCTGCCCACTAAAACCCTTTTTAGCCTGTAATGTATGGAAAGCATTTTCTGATACACTCTGTGAACTGGCTCTGTATAAACTGTCCTGTACTGTGATTTTGGGTGCTTTATATTCTGCAATATCAGTGAGTTATTGGAAGAGTTGGCTCTTTTAACTCTAAATCTCCTTGAACTTGTCAGTTTAAGGCAGACACTTCACGTCCTTTTCACTGCAGGTTTTAAAAGCAATTTTCTTTTCCCTTTTTAATGGGAACATAACATGGACTAGGACAGCTCTGTTGACATTAAAATTAGAGATAAGTGCAGAGAGAAATATTTAATTAATCTGACTACAGATGGGCTA
>VZTT01007876.1:2981-24234 GCA_013400855.1 Buphagus erythrorhynchus | reverse complement strand
GCTGCATTCTTACAGGAGGTCACAAAATATATTTTAATATATGGATTCCTAGGGGTAATCAGAATATGAAGATACAGCCAAAACCAGTAAAATAACTATGTGCTATGTGGCTGTCACAGGCCACAAAAAGAGATCTAAGAATTCAAGGCATTCACACGAACATTTTTTCTAACATTACAATTTTTTTTAGCTTTAGTAAACACATCAGCATCATATAATAAACAAAGGAACTACATAATATCAATGCCAATTGCTCACATATTAGAAAATGTATAAAAGAGCTGGCATTAAATGCCTACTCCACCAAGAGCTGGACCTACACTTCTGTGCTGATTGCTCCATGCTATTTCACAATGTCATGTCCCAACAATAAGAGGAATGTTTTGATTTCCCTCTTTTAAAACTAATTTGAAATACATGCAGAAAACTTTCAGTCACGTATTGCTACACTGGTATCTGGTTAGTAACAAAAATATATAGCAAATCTCTTTTACAAAGTATTTAATCAGATTGACAGAGTGTCAATACGCTTTATTCATTAACAGCTATATGAAGAATAAATTATATCAAATTATAGTTCTGTTGAAGCTGGAATAACTTAAAGATGCTACAAAATAAAAATTTCATCAGAGAATAATGCTAAAGTGATTTAGATCTTAAAAAAACCCAGCTAATTACTTATGCTGTGGTTCATTTGACAAGAATGCAGGCACAGTAAAAAATATTTCTTTCCTCACAAGCTTTTAAAATTCATATATATTACATATGTAAAATAACCAGGATTTTCTAAACACAAAACCATTAATATTTTACCCTTTGGCTTTGGTACCAAGTCATGACTTGAGTGTCCATCCTTCCTGAAATCACTAGTATAGTAACTGTACAGACAGAAAAAAAGTGACTAACAGCTTTGAGCTTCATTAAGCTGGTATAACATAGACTAAGTGAGAGGTAATCACATCCTGATGGAAAGACAGACTTTTCCACGGGGTAGCCTGTGAACCATGCCAAGGTTAGTACAAGGAAAGGAATATAAGTGTTCCATGAAACCCAAGTCCCCTAAGACTTATTTTATATACTGACAAATGCTACAGATTTTTTTCCTGGCTTGATTTTTCCAATATATTTTGCATGTCTCCTTTGAAAGTCAGACCTTCAAGATCATCTAGTCCAACCATCCACCCTGTATGACCACAACCACCCCTAAACTTTAGCCCTAAATGCCCCATACAGATGCCTTTTGAACACTTCCAGAGATGATGACTTCACACCTTGCCTGGGCAACTTATTTCGATGTCTAACTACTTTTTCATTGGGAAAAAAAAAAAATCTCATATATAATATGAACCTTCCCTGGCACACCTTAAGACCATTTCTTATCCTTTCATTTGAGACATGGCAGAAGAAAACAAGCCNTCTTTTATTTTATTTTATTTTTATTGTTGACAGAGGTTTCTTATTCATACGAAGCTCAAAGATAAAGACTGTTTTGGAAAGAAAGTGATAAGGCTCAGAGTTTAAATTAAATTTTCCAGTAAGCAATATACTTTTTTCTCTCTCTCTCTTCAGTAGCACTTGAATTTTGCTTATTGGACTACTACAAGATTGCTCTGTTGTTTGGACTTTCTGTTACTTGGGAAGCTCCTTTCTAATCATAAACTGCTGAGAAAGCAGAAATGCAACCAAAGAAAATAAAAGCACAAGTTCTTATTTTCAGTCCTCAGAGAAGTGTAACGTGAATTTGGGTGAAATTGTATCCCTGAACATTTCTCTATGTTTCCTAGTTATATTACGTAATCTGGTAAAAGGAAACTTGCACACCTTGCCTGTACTATGTTTTTATACAATTTCAAAGAAACTTTTTTTTTTTTATATTACTTATTTGATAAGCTATTCAACATTTGTCCTTAAGAAAAATTCCCATCAGTTGCCTATCTTACTATGAGATGAATGCTTTACAGAAGACCCTATTTCTACACTCTGAGTGTAAAAAGAGCATGGGATAACTAGCTCCGATTCAGAATGTGACTTTTATGTGCAAGGTCAGTATATTCAGAAAACTTTTCCAACTAGAAACTGGATTGCAGAAAGGCTTTTATTATGCCAAATTGTCAGTGGCTGCAGCTTTACAGTTAAAAATAGAAAGTCGACAGCTAATACAAATTAACAGTGTTGCAATTGCCAGACAGCAATGACAGACCATGACCTGGCTCTTCATGACCCCTTGAAATGTTGCAATTACTGTTGTCTTTATAGAAGGCTCAACACTGGCTTATGCTAAAAGAAGAACCAATTTAAAATAATGTCAAAATGTTAAAGCAGTCCAATTTCAGCAATTTTTTTATCATAGCTATATTCCTCTTTTGAGCAAATGCTCTTGAGGTTTCTAGGTGCACTTCTGATTTCCTATCGCTTTCCAGTTATACAAATAAAATTTCTTAGTTTATATCTATCTGTACATATATACATGCACATGGAATAAATATATATATATTTCAAAGCCATTGTCTTTTTAAATACACGAACTTTAGGTTCATAAACTAAATTATTTTACTCTCAATCACTTGCCCCTAAGAATGTGACTCTTTCAGACTTGATACAAATTTCCCACTCATGCTCAAATGTGCATGCAAGGACATGAGCATGTGGATGTTACTCAACTTTTAACATGACAATCTTCTAGCACACAGAGATTCCAATGTGAATAGTAACTCCTCAAAGTAGAAGACTAGCTACCATTCTATGGGTCTGCAGAAGTAAATTAATTCTTCAGCACATAATTTTTAAAATGTATTTGAATATGATCAAGGAAAAAATGCTACATTATAAGAGCTGCAATGATCTGTTTGTTTTCTGCACTAGATTCTTGTGATGATTTAGTAATTAACCATAAACTTTTAACTTTCCAATAAACTTCCACATGCAAGAAAGAAAAATATTTTGAAATTTCTCTTTTTGTTTTTGTTTTAAAAACTGCATGATAAAATTCAAAAGGATTTAAACTAGATAGTGTTTGGATATTGTTATAATAGCTTGCAGTGTGGAAGGTCAAACAATCCCTAGATATGGAAACAGTACTTTCAAATATTCTATTGGAATGCAATCTTCTGCACAGAGGAAAATTCTGTGCTTTTAAAATATCTATATTTTAAATTTGTTTTAAGAGTTATGCCTAAATATGTTTCCAGTACAAATGAATAATTATTCTAATAAGCAAAGACATATGTGGGTGTCCTATTTTGAAAGCACATTGTGCTGAAAAAATAAAAAAGAAAAAACAGAACAAAAAAAAAATAAAGCCCCCTCTGTAAAAAGGCAACCTCCAAAAGATTCTCACAAACTTTTCTGTACATGAATATTAAAGTCATACAGTTGTCAAAATGTGAACTCAACATGTTCATCCACTAGTGGAAAACTCAGAAGAATAAATATATTTGCACAATATGTCTCACCAGACAACAGTTTCAGGTAATCCAAAGCTTTTCAGATCATCAACAGATCTAGAACAATTTTAGATGCAGGTTTTATGCTGGTTTTGCTCTCTATTCTTTTATTTCCGATAAACTAATGGAGAAATATGCTGTGACATAGGAATTGGTGCATCAAAATATGGATTATGAAGGTTAAAATCCAGAGAGGAAAACCGCACTGATCCCAGCAAAAACGCTGCTATTTTAAACTGTGTAGAGTTCTGTCTTTCTTTTGATATACAAAAAATCACTACTCTGCTCCCAGCTAGTACATACTCCTACCAGAGTTTCCATTGAGCACAGATGTTCTTTCAAGTGTACATCTGAAATACTTTGCTGATATTAATGATTCCAGGCAGAGATTGACTCATTAAAGCATATGTGTTTTAGACTCACCTACCCCCCATCAACACCAAAACAGCTACTCTAAGTTCTAGCTGAAACAATCCAAATTGCCAGTAAACTTTAAAAAAATACAAAGAACAAAAAGAAACAAGTATAAAAGGAATCATCAATTGATGTGATCAACCCAGTTCCCTCCTGAGAGAGATACTATGCAGAACAGATATAGTAAACTGCTCTTGCCTGTTATTTAGTGGTGACAAGAAAACAAAAGATGCTTGGGGAAGTTATCATGACACTTTTGAGAAAAAAAATTAAAAAAAAAATCTAAGACCCAGATATAATTTCCGAAGATATGATTAACCAAAAACATCAGAATAGACAGGGCACCAGTCCACTCACTGCAGAATAGATATAAAAATTATAAATACCTGAAGTAACATTCAAAGAAGTACATATGATTTTTCCTCCAAATTTATACAACTTCTATATAACATGGTAAAGAAAAAAAAACCCTAGAAGTTAGTACTTGAAGAAATGAGGTACATAAATTTACTGTAATACTTACCACTGTGAAATTCATAACCTTCAAAATCCATATTGTCATTGCTAAATTAACAATCATGGTAACCAACAGCAGAAGGACAAAGAAGTATAAGCACCTCTTTCGCCATCCATAAATCCCTACTGGGTAAAACTGAGGATGTTCAGTCCTTGGAAGGCTGTTCTGTTGTGTTGCTAATATGTACTGCTCTCGTGTCATCTGTAAAAGAAAGATGTAACTATAAGTAAGTAAATGAGAGGTCTGTTTTTCACGCATAATATTACATGAAAATTGTCTCAGAATGTATAGAAAATAAGTTTCTATGGGCACAGAAAATATGCATTCATCTAGTATTAACTACATCATTATTTTTACTAGGCATCTAATATGAATTTCATTAATTTTATGAATTTAAAGTAAACCTTTGGTTTCTATTTCAAATTAGATTTGCATTTCAAATTTATCAGCAAGAAACTAGTAAAAATATAAAAGTAATCCATGCATGTATATTATACTCTGATTCAGAATATTGTTTTATTGTCCTTTATGAGTTCCTTCAGCAAAATTTGGTTCTGGAGAGAGTCATGTACCTTTTCTTTTGGACTGGTTTTGGCTGAGATAAAGGTAATTTTCTCCATATAGCCTGTAGCCAGTGCACTCTCTCATACAAATAGAAGAAAAATCTCACCTTTCTAAAATACATATTTCATAAATTAAGTTTTCGCTCTTTTATTATACTTAACAAATTAAATTAATAATTGATGCTAATATAGATGCTTCCTTATTTTACAAAAAAATCCAAAGAACTAAAACATCATTTCGCCCTTTAAGAGATGGATACAATTATAATCTGTTGAATTCCTGAACTAGTTTAAATTCTTCTCACATACAAGCAAGCAGTAACTGTTGGCAAACTGCTTAAAGAACTTATTATTAATTCTTCCTTAGAACAAAAGTATTTATGCCATTTAATAAGAAACTGTTTAAATGTTTTTTCCCTCCTTAACTTTCTTTAACAGATATGTATATTCATATTTAGTTGTCACATTGCCTTTAGATTGGAGGTATTAAATTTTTTCTGTGACTTAAAAATTAAATTAAAGCAGTCTCCTTCTGTTTATATAAGAATTCTTTCTGCAATATGCCCATCAGAAATGTTGTTTTAATAGGCATTGTGCTCAGGAGGAAGAAGAAAACACAAAAGAAAACAAAAAAATCCAAAATAAACAAACTCAACAAACTTATAAACCAGATAAAAAAATCAATTTTGCAGTTAAAAGCTGCCTTTCTTTTTACTAAAAAAAGAAAATATGCACAAAAATGAGTCAATTGATTCAATGAGAAATAAAAACCAGATTACATTCATTTGAAGGATCAAAGAAATGCTGATTCCATAAGATTTTTAAAATGTGAGGCTCAAAAATGTTCATGTAATTATCTGTGTTGCTAGATATTTATCTAAATCAACGCTCTTTAGGTTTCACCATGCTTCTAGTGAATGAGATATTAATGGAATAAATTAACTGGCAGTGAATAATTAAAGTCGTAAGTCATCGAACATGAATCCATATTGTGACTATATATATCACTGAAATAAGTCGAAACAGAAATAAAAAATTTAAAAAGCAGATTTTAAATATGTTAGCAAACAGGCATTTCGTAATTTTTATTTTTTCAATCATGATTTCTTCTCTTTGCCCTCAATTTCAATTAAATGCAATGTTTAGCAGTTTATTTATGTAGCAAATTTTACAAACAAAATTTCCCCCAATGACATTTCTCAATCCTCCCTAAGCAAAGTACGGCCAGGTTTTAAGACCTTGGATCATCTTTTTATCATACCCTGAAAGTTTTCATTCTAGTTGTGTGAAAATGCCTTATAAATCCAGAAACTGAGTACACAAATAGGTTAATCAACTTTCTCCTTGTAATAAGTTTCTGCACATTTATTTAGCCAGCCATTGCAACAAAAATGCAATGTATGATTAAATTTTGAGATTTAAAGTAACTGATTAATTTTACATCACTCCCATTTTCTTGTGATTTAACTTCATATATTACCTATGAAAAAATTATTTTCATTAAAAATAGTTGAAAAGTCAACTTTCAGACCATGACAATGTCAGAAGTAGCCGTGGTCCTAAAACTGTGAGTACAGTCCCAAGGAACAGACCCTTTGCACCACAATCATTAAATAGAATGGCATTTTCTTGCATCAGCACAGCCAGGCTTCACTCAGTTCCCTCTGTATTCCCTTCAGGAATACCTCCCCGAGGCTCGGTGCAGCAAGCTGTCCCCCTGTCCTGGGGGGCCATGGGGACATCCACACCTTGCCCCTGGAACATCCCATGCTGGAATAGTCTGAGGTGCTGCAGTCTGTCACCCCATGGAGAGCCCATGCTGAAGCTGGAACCTGTCTGGACCTGTGAACCCATGGAAGGAGGGCCATACCTTCTGTTGGAACCATCACCTGGGACATAGCACTAATCCTAGACACTTTCATTACTGATTGATTCTCTTTGCATTATTTCCTTAATTCATAGGAAGAATGAAAAACATAAAGGTACTTTAAAATATAAATTCACAGTCTTACAGCATCTAGACCTAATAGTAATTTGGTTTGGTAAGGAATTGGATGAGCTGTAGAGCTTCAAATACAGAACAATAGCTAGCAGGGAAAATTCATCATACCATCATCTAGAGGAAAAAAAAAATCAAAAAAGCAATCTTGTCATGACTAGCCATAGCTCAAAACAACATACAGATGATTTACCTGAACCAGATAGCTCTCCCTGCTCACCCTGAAAGTAACACAGCCTCTTGGCCTGCAGGTAATGCTGTGGAGATCTCTCTTTTTGTATGACACTATAGCAGACCATTCATTTTGCTTCCCCTCACACAGTATGTGGCATTAAACTTACAGCAGAAAATAATGTTACTGTTTTCTTTATAGACTTTGGGTGAAAGTTTACCCTATACAGTGAAAAATGCATCACATAGAGCAGGAAGTGCTATAAAAACTATAGCACTTCTTGTGTAGAAAATACACAAATGCTTAGTGTGTTACATCCCAACCTTCCCTTTAAAATCAAGACTTGGGATGAAATCAACAAGCTCATTATCAAAACAAATATGAAGATGGCAAGCAAGTGGGTTGTATCTTTTGAAAAAGCCTGATGCATAAACAGATGAATTTTCTTAGAAAGCATTTAATATGCTAAGCATCTATACATGAAGCTCTTGCTGTCACTTCCAGTGTGTGTTAAAGCAGATTAATTGTTCCTTCTCTTTTGCAAGTGTTTAGTAAACTAGAATACTTCCAAAATTAACAGAAAAATATTGCATTATCTTGATTTTCTTGGGACTATATCAATTTGAGTAGATTGATAAGATAGTAGAGTGGCATTCTTAGAGAATTAAATATTGGAGGGAGAGAGCAGCTACCTCTGAAATTTTTATATGGGCTACACCTAAAACCTGCTAAATCTTTTCCTTATGTATTAGCCCTTCAAGCCTTTCAAAGGCATCCAAAACTGTCAGCAACTGACCCTACTACAAAGTCATTGGGCCACCAGTCGTTTGCCAGATAAGACAAAAGCTTCATCACGCTATTGTACATCTCATGCAAAACAGCATAAATCCTTATTGCCCTGATGGGCAATTTTGTATTTGTAGGATTTTACTTATTTTTCTCTTTAGTTTAATTGGGATCATTACTAAAACTGCTTGGGCAGCATTTGGAGAGCATTGCTCTTCTGACCTGTATTAGGATATGTCATGGAATCACAGAATGGAGTTCAAAGAGATGATCTGGTCCAACCCCAAGGAGGGAGACTAAACGACCTCTGCCTCACAATAAAATAAAAAAAATGTCTATCATAGACTACTTTTGTACCAAATCAGAGGGATTTCAAGATTTTAATCTGAGGGTTTGATGCTTTTTCCTTCCACTCTGGATTTTTCTTCTTGTAACTTTCATAAATGATGGTAGAATTGTACACAACACTCCAAAACTGTGTTTTCTAATGAAGACATCTGGTAAACCCTTTGCACCCTTAAAAATCTAAAGGAAAAAAAATATATGCTAATAACTTCACTATCAAGATGTACATAAAGTCAGTTGATTACATAATTTTTGTGATTTGAAGCTTAATAATTCAGAAGAATCTGCTTTTTTTCTTGGCCACAAAGTACAGTTTTGTCATCAATGTCAACAAGGCTTAAGTCAGTATGTTTTGACTGACAATTTGCTGGGCTTTATGTTGACAGTTAGAATTTAATTTTTTTCCTAACTCAACACAGTTAGATTACTACAGAGAATTCACTACAGCCACAGGCAGGACAGCAGCTGAGGTAAACAATTTTCTCCCTGTGATGGCAGTGCTCACTAAACACTTAATTGAAACAATCTTCTATAAAAGGACAATAAATGTTTGCATCTTGGATATTGTTCTCCAATAAAATTATCACTTCACAAAAATGAGTATCAGTGACCTGATACTATTACCATTATTACTTAGTGTGAGCATTTATGGCTGTTCTGTTCAACATATTTAATTGTTATGTTCTCTGCACAATGAAGTTCACAGCATGTTGAAAGAATAAATAATCATATAATGAATAGAATCATATTTTTACCACTGTTCTATGACTTGAAATATTTTTAAATAATAATAATGTGCTATGCTGAATTTTCAAGGAAGCTGGATTAAAATCCAGCTCAGGCTTGATATTTCTCAAAAAATATGCCTTTCTAAGCTACATTTTTAAAACTGAACCACATTTCAGAACATTTTCAGGATATTTTTGAAAGAAGCTTTGGTTTCAAAAACTTACTAGTTATTTCACTTTATTTTGCTTTATAATCATCTAACTTTGTATGTGGTGTTTGAGAATGACTTTTTGAGGTGTTCTACGTAGCTACACTGACTATTAAGGATAACAATCAAACTAGGTGGGTAACAGCAACACAAAGTTCCATATAGCTGAGTTGTCTTAGAGAAAAGCAGATGCCTAAGGAGACAATCAGACTGCTGAAAGATAGAGCAGCATTCTGCCCTACCACCTGTGATAGGTCTCTGGACTTTATCTCAAATATTCCTTCTGCTAGACAAAGAGATAAATTTTGTCTAACTGAATAAATTCTAAAAGAATTTAAAATTAAAATAGAAACAGAGTCAGGAAAACTACAGCAAACCATTGGATCTCAATTCAAAAAACCCACCACTTTTCTATTAAACCTGGTGGGCCCTCATCCTCATTGCTCTACATATCACAGTAATTCATAGCATATTCACAAGGGCTAAGACCAGCACTTCACATCTACTCAGCTCCTTCTCTCAAGGCCACTGAGAAGATGAAAAATGTCTTTGCTAAGGATATTTCATCAGGAGAAAACTTGGCAACCACATCAATGGAAGATGGCAGGACCAATATTTCAGTAGCTTCACAAAAACTGGCACTAAATTTCCTCCATGAATGATACAATTTGTGAAATCAGTTTCAGTAGATGGTGGCAAAAATGTAATTTTCAAGAGTCAGGAGATATGTTTTAAGAGTGGCAGATAGACCACTCTTCAGCTGGACTGGAAGTAGCAGGTGGAATGAATATTTTATGAGGAAATGCCTTCTTTAAATAGTTTATTTCTG
This sequence comes from Buphagus erythrorhynchus, assembly GCA_013400855.1. Lineage (NCBI taxonomy): Eukaryota > Metazoa > Chordata > Aves > Passeriformes > Sturnidae > Buphagus > Buphagus erythrorhynchus. The sequence goes on along the minus strand of VZTT01007876.1, from coordinate 14,229 downwards.
CCTGTAGTTTGAAGTCTAAATTTCATGTGGTAGTGTAATCATGTGGTCCACAATGAAAGAAGACAAAAGATAGGAAATATGAACGAAAACTTGAATTTCTAGAAAGATGGAAAATAAGCTTTTAAATACTGTTCCTTTTCCTCTTATTTACGTATATTGTAGCACAACTTGGTTATATGGCTAGAAAACCAATACTTGTAGATCTGAATCCACATACTTGGTTCTTCTGGCCTAAAACATATAACTCTGTTAATTCGTATTAAAAATAACATGGACCAGAGATCAGAGTACAGAAAAAGCTGCACTAAGTAAGTGCTATGATATGAAGAACAGGAGTATTTCTTAAAAAGAGACTGATTACCTTTTGGGTTTTACTTGTACTTGTTGAGCTTCTTCAGTAATGTACACAGGCACAGCTACACTGATTCTTTTTTTCATCACTTTTACCTTAATGTGAATTTAATGTCCTCATATTCAATATTAATAGATTCTCCATCCCTTCAGGATATTTTTTAATCAATAGGAATCACAATCATATCGATAAGTAATCATAATTATATCAATATGCAAACTAAAGTATTTGTGTTACAGAAACACAAGCATGGTTCAGATCTTACTACTATCCAAAGTTCTAAAAATATAAGCTGTATTTCACCTGTCTTCCTGATAGGAGCACAGGCAGAAAAGAGCTGAGTTCATCTGAGTGGAAGATGACAGAGCCCACTGTAAGAACTTGGTTTAAAAATACATATATGTAAGTATAGGTAGATAATAGAGATAGATGATATAGAGATAGATAGACAGATAGATAGATAGACAGATAGATAGATAGGTAGACAGACACACATACAGTAATCTCTAATTTTATAGCACCTACCAATATGGGTTCCTGCTCCAGTCTAAGAGAATAACATATTTAAAATATAACGAGAGGTGTTTTACCAGGTGATAAATATTAACATTCTGGTCAGCACTGTTTTACTGAGACAACACTCACAAAGGACTCAATTTTAAAATACTCTCAGAATACAGATTTAATCATTAATCTATAATTTTACCATGTATTTCAGATGATACCATAAAGCTATGGAGAACACCTAAGTAGTTTATGCAGAGACTAGGAATGTAAAATGAAATTACACCTCCATTTCTCAAGTTTACATGTTTTTAATTTCATATAATATAGAGGACTAAGACTCTAATTTGTTTTCCCTTTTTGTCTTCAGCATTTCCTCTCTTTAATTAGCTTCTTCATCTTCCTTATTACTAATGGATACGACCCTGATCAACAGTTTTATCATTTATAAATATGGTTTCACTGTGATGACTTGTTTCTGTGCCTGCCTCTTTATAAACCGTCTTCATGGCACCCTAGTACTGTAAAAAAAGACTGCCCATCTTTCTAGTGCACACATGATCAATGACATCTCACCAAAAAAAGAATACAATACCAAGAGATGCTGAACATGAAGTGCAATTTTTAAAACTTTCAAGTGAAAGGAACCTTCAGAATCATCTTCATCAGTGATCTGAAAGCAGCATTAAAAGTACATCAGTGGAGCAGTAACTTCTTTTTATTACATAAAATTTGAAATTATTGCTCACTGCACTTTTAAAACTATATTCAATAACTAAACAATTTAGTTCTGTGTTTTAAAGTGCAAAATAATTTTGACTTTCTTTTCAGGTGTTAGTTGATATTTTCAAAAGAAACATAACCATTTTGGTTGCAAGCTCACAAATCACTTAAGATCCCTAGATTAAAAAGATTTTAGCAGTATTTTCCAAACCTATTTGAAACATGGTTAACAGTGTTAAAGGTGTAGTATTAATTATGAAAAGGAGATCTAAACTGCTAAATCACCCTGGCAATATTTTTCATCAAAAATGGAATCACACACTTTATTATTTAAATAATTTCCACATTTTCACTTTCTCCATTCTACTTCTGTTTGCATTTGTTTCTTCCCAAAATTGCATGCAGAAGTACATTCACTGATGAATAGTCAACTTGTTCAGATTTAGCAAGATACAAATCAGAGGAAGGAAGCTCAACCACACAAGAGTTGTTTCCTTATTGAAGAGGGGTTTCAAGTACTTACAAATAATGAAGATATTTCATACATAATGATTGAATCATACATTTCTTCCATATTCACTAGCTAAGTTGGCAGTACTGAGAATGTTTATTACTTTTTTTTTTCATTGAGCAATTAATAGGATGCTACCACATCATGGGTTAATAGAAGTGAACTCAAATAATTTCCAGGTGAATAATATCCAATCCTATCAGGTACTGTGGGAAATCTAGAGAGATTCAGGTGGTCATCTATACCTCATCTTTACTGCATTCAACTACCTTCAGTTCTTTACTGGAAGGAACTGGGCTAAATCCTTTGATAGTCTAATGCAGGCAGAGGTTTCTCCTAGCTTTTCTCAAATGATTAATGAAAATTATATGAGACTCATATACAGATAATGTGCTCACTGCTTTGAAAAGAAAAAAGAACCAATATAGCTTGATGAAGAGACAACTGATTGGAATTGAACAAATGAAGCCTTCTTTTCATACTAAGAGGACACTGAAGGAGGGAGGAGCCAGTGCCAATGCCATTTTAGTGTCTAAGATACACGTAAGCACAGTTGGAAGAACGGAAGAAAAAAATAACTGCTCTTCACTGGAACTCTACTGAGCCAGCTTCATCAATAGACAGTGTGCAGCTGCCTGTCCCTGCAAGAACCTGTGGTCAGCAAAATAGAAAAGTGACAAATATCAAACACTTCATTTGAGACTTCATTCACTTCATGAGACTCTTACTCAAAAGTCATTACTCAGTCTAATTCTTGGGAACAGGATATTCAAGGGAGGTAAGTACAGAAGAGAGAGAGAGAGAGTAATATCTGGAAGAAAAAAAAGAATGGAAAACAATCTTTGAAGATGCTAGTGTGAGGACAGCTATAAAAAATACAGAAAAATAAATAAATACTTCCTCCAGATGTCCATTTCAACCCTACAAGTGATTCATAATGAAATTTGTAACTAATTAGATATCTGTTGGTGAGGGGAAAAGCCTAATAACTGAGCTGTGAGAAAGATTGGCATGATTCAATCAGTATGGTTGTAAAAAAATATGTGTAAAGAAAATAAAAACACCAACCCCTCCCCCCCCCAAAAAAAAAGAACAGTAAAAGGGACATAGCTGTGGCTCAAGAAAACACATTTTGCAGTAAACTAAGAACTGGGAAAGAAGCCAAGCACTCACTCTTCAAATTGGCAAAAGCAAGCTAATTCTCTGCATATTTTGGGAAGGCAGCTACCGCATCAGCAGAAAACACTTTTGCATATCCTAGAAACTATCTGTGACTGTCAAAAAGCAAGAAGCAACTCTTACTGAGTTGCTTACTTAGTCTTACTAATCCAGGAAATTAATGAAATTTCCAGAGTCAGTAAAAATACTCAGCAACACAAAAACAACAAAAAAGATGAAAATATTATTTCTTCAATAGTTTGGTTTTACCACCCTATCACAGTTGTCTCATAAACAAATAAGAGCCTTCAGAGTTTCCTTTAGATAAAATCTGTCAGATTAATATTCCATGTTTGTCATTCATCAGCGCTAATTTGGCAACTATAAGTTCACCAGTAATTAAGTCATGCCTAACAACCCTCACCAGAATCTCAATATGAATTATAAACTTTGAGACAGAGACAAGTTGCAGGAAGTATGGTGGAACCAGAATCTCCCATTTGACCAACTATTCACTGAATTTTGGATCGATGAATCAAACCTTCTGATCAGAAATGTTCAGACTAGATCCTAAAGTTTGAAAAAATCCAAATCAGCATACTGTAATTCATCCTTTATATTTCTTATAAGGAATCTTTTTTACAAAGAATCCTTAGATTTCATATTTCTGATCAACCAAACTACTGATAGATGACATTAAAGCCTGAAAACAGTTTCTAACACTTATAGAAAATTCCTTATGCATTGATGCATTTTTCTTCAGCAACAGTCATTTTTGGTAGGCATATCCTATATCTTGGTACATTTTTTTCTTTTTTATGCAAACTTCTGGTGATGCAGCTTTTGTATACTTTCAGCTTTCGGGTATCAATGGACTTAGGGCCTTGATTTAAGATTCTAGAGGCATTCTATGGTGAACTCCATCTCTGTGGAAAGCTAATTCCTCAATAGCTTCAGCCTATTATTCAGGTAAAGCTATAAAACCATTCCTTTGGAGAAAATGACCTCATCATTGCCCTAAGACCTACCATTCCTTATTAATCTCTCCCCAGTCTGCTAAAGCAATGGGGAACCTGGCACTTTTAGGGTTTCAAAGCTTTCCATTCCTTGCAACATAATTAGTGCACTGACAATAATAAATGCATATAATTATTTTCTTGAATCATCTCCCTTAGTCATCTGAAATAGAGGAAATGCAAATCAAGCACAGGAAATGCACATATTGGGAATTACTTATCACATATACTGAGCTTTTCATGACCAACAGTGGAGTAGGCCTATGAAAATAAGTAGCAACAACTAAATACTTCATTAATTTAGGGGGTATTGCTTAGTAGAAGTTGGTCATCAAATCAGGATCCTTTCACAAAGTATTCATTAACAGAGGAAAAAGAAGTTAAATGTAAACACATATCTGTTTCAATTCTGTCTCAAAGAATATAATGAAATGCAAAATGGAAAATAAAAACTTGGTTTCATAAAACATTTGTACTAGTGCACCTAAACATTTTGCAACACAAATTTTCAGTGGATTAGCTATCATATCACCTAATGATATTTTTCTGAACTGATTAATGTATTATCTGATTGAATGCAGCAATTATGAGCCTCTTTTTGTTCAATGTTTTTATTAAAATCTTCAGAGAATTGTTATCCAGCATCATTTATTCACAAAAGCACCATTAAAGAGTAAGAAATAGTATTCACAGAATTTTAAATTCCTGATATTATGAATACTGAAATAATCATACAGCAATTTTTTATTTCAAAATATGCAAGCTGAATCTGAGAAAGAAATTGAGAATATAGTCTGCTGTTAAGTGGGAAAAATATTTTAGCAATCTTCAAAGGAAAAAGGAAACACAAGGTTGGTGATGGACAGGGAAAAAAAATGTAAGTAAAGCCAAGATTGTCTAGCTCAGACAAGAACAGGGACCATTTTCAGAATTCATTGTCAGAAGTATCATAGTGCAAAGGAGGGCAGTACCACTATTTCTATGCCTCAGGGAAGACAGAACTTCAAACACTGCACTTCTAGTACTTCACAGAGAATAATGAAAGAGAAGAAAAACTACTGGGCAGACAAAAAAAATAGTTATCTCTGGCTTTTTTAAATGAATATTAAGACTCAACCACTCATGCTTACATATTCTAGCTAGTGATTCTAGCAATTGCCTTACCCTCTTTTTAAATTCCCTAGAAGGACTTCACCTTACATGCTCCTCACTAGAAACTACTACTGGAGTAGCAAGGCATTGCACAGCTACTTGTTAGGCAGTCTGATGGAGCATGATTCCTCATCAAACCTTCCCAATGTATGCAAAGCTTGCTTTGAGCTTTATCAAAATAGTGTTGACTTCCCCCTGCAGCCTCAAGCCCTTTAACTGGACACAAGCTCAGGAGCAAACTGTGCCCACTTCCACATTTGTACACCAAGTACACATCCATCACCATCAGTACTTTCCTTTTGTTTTCACTAGGCCATCTTGGGAAAACATTTACAAGAAAGCACCTACACTAAGCACTGCAAACGTACAGAGGACAAAGAGACATGTCAGATCCAAAGTACTCTTTTTCCCTGAGTCTACAATGCCATTCATTATAAGAAAGGCAATACTCTACTGTAAATGTGAAAAATTATGTGTACAACTAGGATGGAAATGGCCATGTCTTCAGGATTCTATGATTGGGTAAGAGATTTTGTTTATTTATTCAAAACTACTAGAAAAGAGTGGGTAATCATATCCTGATTGGAATTACAAGTGCTAAATTGCAATTAATATGTCTACATGATCTAAAGATATAATTTTTTTTTTTACTTCAAGGATAGAATTAGTTCTTTGTTTTAGAATAATAGGCATTGCTTTTGCAGTCATTACACATTTCAACCCAAAATTTTAGCGATGTTATGATCTTCTAAATTAAGTAAAATCTATGCATGCTATGTTATGCTAGTCTCATTTTGATATATCTAGATTGAAATCAAGCATTTATAATGGATAAATCAATGTAGCAGATAAAAAAAATCAGAGTAACCACCATCATTCATAATAAGTTTCCCTTTGAGAGCTTAGATTGATCTTGTTTATGTACAAAACATCTCATTTTATCATACAGGCTTTTAAATTTCAGGCAGATCAAAAAAATTGGAACTGCTGTATTCCCCTGAGCCCCCTGTACAGAAAGATATTTCACCTAATGAATACAAAATCTTTCAGATGGCTCTTCAGTCTTTGCTGGCTTTTGCTGGGGTAGAGTTATTTTTCTCAGCAGTAGGTTGTATGGTGATATGTTTCAGATTTGTGCCAAAACCAGTGTTGATAACAGGGGGATGTTTTTTTCATTGCTGAGCAGCACTTGCACAGAGCCAAGGTCCTTTCTGCTTTTCATACCACCCCACCAGCAAGGAGGCTGGGGGTGCAAAAGGCACGGGGAGGGGGACAGCCAGTTCAGCTGACCCCAAGTGACCCAAGGGGTATTGCACACCCTGTGGTGCCGTGCTCAGAGTATAAAGCAGGGAGAAGAAGGAAGGGGAGGGATGTTCAGTGATGGCAATTGTCTTTCTTGTCACTGTTTCATGGCGCTCTGCTCTTGTGGAGATGGGGGAACCCCTGCCTGCTCATGGGAAGGCAGTGAATGAATTCCTTGCTTTGCTTGTTTGTGTTGCTTTTGCTTTACCTATCAAAATGCTTGTGAGTGAACCAGCATGTTTTTTTACTTTTACATTTCTGATTCTTTTACCCCCTTCCAGTGGGTGGAAGAATAAGCAAGAGGCTGCGTGGGGCTTAGCTGCTGGCTGGGGTTAAACCATGACAGAGGTGAATTCTCTGCATTAATCTTAGTGTAGGAGAATGGGAATTTAAGCTTATATCCGTTTAATGATGAGCAGCATTTTTCCTTAGCAAGACTAACTGCTCTGAATTAATACTGATAAAAATTTGAAAGAAGAAAAAGTTTAAAAATGTTGTGCTTAAATGAGACATTTATCGCATACTTTAATTATGAGTAGTTTGGATTATGAAGCACCTATTGCCTAAAGAAAATTAAATACAGTTCTGCTTTACCTTCTTAGAAAATATTACTGAAATACTATTTCTGAAGCACTGAAAAAATTGGTTAGGAAGTAACTTCTACCTCTACTTTGTGTCTTATGCATTCAGCCCATAGAGAGTGAGTCATTCTTGCCTTACAAATCAAGTTTCTGGGACATCATTCATGAGATCCATGCAAAATGTTTTCAAGGCAATCTGGCATATATACAGCTAAAACTAGGGCCTCTCTCCTAGAAAGGCAATTAATTTAATATTGCAGTTTAAATTTCTAGGTCAGGTGTATCAGCATACTGATAATTAGACTCCTTAGAAACTCAATTCTGTGTAAAGATAAAGACAAAATATTTATCTCAGAATTTCCCTTTTTTGAATGTGAACTGTTTTTCTACTCTTCATAATGAGGGATCATTATCTACAAAAGTATCTTTAGAGTTCCTTTATATTTGTTGGTAAAGATTTCCTGCTGCAACATTATTCACTATGCTATTAATTTCAATAATTTATCACATTACTTTTACAAGACTGGTAATAGAACCTTGCAATTGAAAAGAACTGAAAGGTATTAAAGGCATATACAGCTTAAGATGATTTGGAATAAACAGAAGAATCAAGACCGCCACCATATCATTATTTCATTTAAACAAAGATCTTTGTGTCCCATCCCATTACTAAAAGTTATTTCAAAACCAGTGGAAAAAAGTGTAGGTGCCAATGGGTATTGAGGATATATCCCAAAATATGCACACAAACTCAGCTAATACTGAAAGCAACAGGCCACTGTGAAGTCCTAGGCAAATGGCATATTTCACTTAGTTATTCAAGTTGCAAGTTCAGCAACATGAACAACAATTAGGAGAATGAAATTACATGATCAGACATTACTATGGACACAATCCTTGTATGGCATTTATGTGGTTCCTGCCAATCCAAAAAGAGAAAGAGAAAATAATGTTTGAGTAGAAAAGTGGGAAACCACAATTGGTTTCTGCCAAACTGCTTAATTCTACCTATAGCATCACACATAAGAAAACCCTCAACGATGTATTTTCTACACTCCACAATGTAAAATACACTTCAGCTGTATTTCAGTTATTATGCATCAAATGAGTTGCACATGCTATGAAAGTTATAACACTGAACATAAAGAAAGAGAAGAGAGGCAAAAAAAATTACATAATAGCAGCATACAAGGAACTTAATTTACAACAAATAGGAAATACTATAACTAAGAAAAGAGCAAGCTCTTTCTGTGCAAGAGTAGCAGGCTATGAAGAGATGCCTGAATTTGAAATCAATATTCAAGAGTGTTCTGGTGTCATTCTTTTCAGTAAATAGTGTACTCATAACACACTGACAATTGTTTTTTGACTTGTTTGTGTGCTCTTGGTGTTCCTGCTTTTTTATTCCCATGTGTCAGTACATTCCAGTAAAATATACTTTTATATACCTGTCTGTATAAACATTTAGAAAGCACAAATATAGTATATATTCAGAAGCCTCTAATAGCAGTATTTCACTATAAAATATATCTTTTGTGTTTTTATGATTCAGGAGGATAATAATGTGAATACATGTATTCACAAGGGATCTGTTAAAACTGTTATCACAGTTTTAATAAGTATAAAAATCAGTTTTTGTATGTGATCATTTGGCTTAAACAAATAGTGCATTGAAATCAAATTTTCTGAAGTTAATTAGCTTAAAATCTATGGATTTTTCTCTTCATACAGATTTCAAATGGACATTAGAATCTCAAAAGCATGACCACAGTAGTGTAACCGTTGTAGGCATTTTTTCTGAGCTTAGAGCTAAGGAGTTGTTGCCATTTGAAAAGTAGACAAATTATCAATATTTTGTACAATAAATATTATAACACCTTAAAATATCACCACAGTGTTGCAAGAAGTATTTAGCTTTGTCTTTTAATGCATATGATCTTAGAATAAATTTTAAAGTTTCTAAATGCATCACCTGAAAGTGTCATCTACACTGATAAAAGCTACAATTTTCTGCACTGTCCAAGACTGGTGCAACAATTTCCAGGTAAAACTAAAAGTTTCCTGCTGATCCAGGAGTAATTAGAAATAATTTACCTGGACAAGCTCAGGATTAGTCTCAATACATATTTCTAGCAGGAGGACAGAAAGATCCTTAAGGTCCTAAACACATCATGCCAACTCCAACTCCTCCTCATATAATCGTTCTGATCACTTGTAATTTGGACAAGAATTTCCACGTATTTTCAGAAAAACAAGGACACAGTGAAAACTAGGATGCAAGGAGAAGAATAGGAGAGAACAATGTGCCCAAAATTAATTAATTAGTTGTCACATTTGATTTAGGATATATCTAACCCTAATAAGGTCTGCCAGCCATGAATATAGTCTAAAATGGTTTGGAAATGAAAATCTAATCTCCATCTGCAGCCTTATTTCAGAGACATCAGCATCACTGTTTTGCATGAAAACTTCCAAATTTAATGACCAGGCCTCTCGAAAGTGCATGCACGTGCTTTAATAAATCCCATTTACTCAAAACAAACAAACAAACAACAAAAAAGTGTTTCAAACAAATATGAATTAATTAAATAAAACTATTTGTTTCTTTTGTCATATAGGAATGCGTTTGCAAGAAAATACATTTACCTCCCTATACAGAGCTAAAACCTGATAAAATCTCTACTAAGACAAAACTGATCCCATTATTACTTGATCTGTTTCCAAAATGCACATTATGTCAGAATTATCCTGAATATAAAAAAATAAGTAATTTTTTAAAAAGCATAACTGCACTGTGATAATTTTCACTTTAAATTATCTACTCTTCAATATTAAAAAATACACCACCAATCCATTGTAGAAAAAATTGATAAAAACTTGAATACTAGTAGACAAGTTTTTAAAAAGCAATTCATTAAACCAATTTTTGTTCATGCAGTATTCTAGTCTAGAGACATTTTGATGACACCTTGCTAAAAGGGAACAAGAGTGCTTTACAGTGTCTGAAATAAGAGAAAGGGGGAGATGGGGAGAGGAGAATAAAAAGTGAATTTGACAATAATTCTGTATGTCCTGTTGTAATAACAGCCTCTACTCTTTATTTCAAAGGAGAAATCTATTGACAACTTTTTCTTCTTTGGGTAAACCCTTCATCCCTGTGAAGCTCAGTGAAAGAGACTGCCACATATTTTGAAAGTAATTTTGGAATATCTGGAATTTTCTTTCATTAAACTACTCCTTTAAAGAAGCAAAGTTTGCAATTTAGCATCTCAGTTCAACTCTAAGATTCCAAAGCAGGAAGTTTGTTTACATTTAAATTAAACTGCATCATGAATTAATTTTCTTAAATAAATGTGCAAATAGGCACCTAGTGCCTGAAGCCACTAAAGAAGGGAGAGCTACTTTAACCATACAGATTGCTGATGCTATGGGTTTTTTGGTTTGGGTTTTTTTTTTTGTGGTTTTTGTTTTTTAATAATTACTTGGAAACTTAATAAAGTTGATTAGGAAATAGGTGCTTAATTTCAATTGAAACATTATCCAGAATGAGATTGTTTTTCACACGATGGTCTGATTAAGGAACTTCAGAATTTCAAGCAGTACTTTCATGAAGAGCACTATTCATTTTCCTATTATGCAGTGCTCAATGCATTCCAAATGTTTCTTCTTCCCATCTAAGTCTCTGCAAGAAAACTTCAAAGAGAGACTTGAAAGCCAGTGCATTTCTTGCTAGCCATATTACTATTTCTTTACTTGAATTATTGTGCTGCTTTGTATCTGACAGCCTAATTACCTGTCATTAGTTATGACAAACTCTTTTAATTTATGCTCCATTTTCATTCTGCTAATATTTCAGACAGATGTACAAAATTTTATGATGCTATACACCAGGTGCTGCATAAAGGAAAATGAAGCAATTTTTTTTCTTCCACCTTGTTCTGTATAAAAC
>VZTT01007872.1:0-34408 GCA_013400855.1 Buphagus erythrorhynchus | reverse complement strand
TGGTGGGCAAATCCATATTCTGATCAGAATTAAGTCCAACACCCTTATTTTCACTTTATTTAACAAAAAAGGGGGAGATGTTGTATTGCACTAAGAAATTGTTTTATATTTGCACTGACTGGTTTATCCCATTCTCCTCACCCAGTTGTGGGGTGGTAAAGTCCTTCCNTCATAAGTGGTGGGCAAATCCATATTCTGATCAGAATTAAGTCCAACACCCTTATTTTCACTTTATTTAACAAAAAAGGGGGAGATGTTGTATTGCACTAAGAAATTGTTTTATATTTGCACTGACTGGTTTATCCCATTCTCCTCACCCAGTTGTGGGGTGGTAAAGTCCTTCCTTTCGCCCCTCCCCACTGGCAGTGTCCCATTGGTTGTGGGTCTGCTCCTCCCCTCCCCTTTCCCTGAGTTTAAAAGTGCCCGCCATCTTCTGTCTCTCTCTTTCTCGTTTCACCATGTGCATGAATGGACTATTTTGCCCATGGGAGAAAAGAGCCTCCTTTGGTTTTTAGCCTTTGTCTGTGAGGATTTCCCACCCATCTCTGGTCCAGAGCTAGCCAGAGGGACTGGAGAGAAAAGGGAACTACCTCAGTTTTAGATGTGGAACTTCTTTGAATTTTACAGACTGATTCTTGAATCATTTGTATTTCTAACAATGAAATGCTTTCTTAAACTTTAAATACCTTAAGATGGTATTCTACTAGAAGGTGGAGACAATCTGGATCAATGCTGCTCTTCTGTCTTTTAAACATAGCTGAGACTAACTTTGTGGAAAAATCCCTGGAGTACTCATGAGCTGAATTTTCTTTTTCCTTATTCAGGGTTCTGTGTGCCAGGTGAAGGCTCAGGCTCTGGCAATACTTTTCCAAGCTGCTAATTCTACGCAACTTCCAACACCATAAGCATGGTGTTTAAATTAGTTTTTTTGAATTACAATTGTAGAGGAATGCAGAATTACAGGACTGTAGGGTTAGAAATCATTACTTCTTCCTATCAACAGTCCATAGGCCATTGGAGATGGAAGAGCACTGCTACTACTTCTAGTCAAACAAATCAATACAGCATGAAGGGAAATGAACATGTATTTGTATTTGTGTAGGCTTGCTACCTGGTGTGGTTAAAGCATGGTTAAATCAGAAATGCATGGCATGTGTGTGTGTGCTGGAGCCAAAAGATGCTAATAGTATCTGTCCCACCTTTTCTACTTCTGCTTCTTGCCGTCTACCTTGCTTCTAAGTACAGCCTGTCTAGTTACCTATCTTGACCATTTCAGGCTTTTACTCTGTTTCACCAGTGCTTGTTCATTAAAAAAAAAAAAAAAAAAAAAAAGAAAAAAAAAAATTGCTTTCCAGTGCTGGGAAAAAAGTATGACAAAGCTGAAGTAATATATGTGATTATTTTTCCTCTGGAAGAAGTCACTTAGAAAGTACTGATTGATTTCTTGGATTCTACTTTGCCCTTCATCACCATATCTAGATGCCAACAAATCTGAATGTAGCTCTGAATTCTGTGGTGAATTATAATGTGAATCATGTGTTGTCAGAGGCAGAGATTTTAATTCTCATTTTGGCATTAGAGTTAGGAGTATCTCATTGTTTTTGGATGTCTAAAAATCCAAACTATTTGTATACTCCTAGCAGAGCATGCTAACAAAACTGGGACACTTTTGGTGACCTACATCCATGCTGATTACCTGTTTCATTATTGTTTGCTCTGAACCAAAGAAAATAAAATATGTGTCAGTAGTAATAAAAACTGGAATTAGGTCAATCTACAAACCCTCTGCATCAAAACCAGAACAAAATGGATGTTTTCCAGAGAAAAATGAGATATAAATATGTAAAAGAAAGAAAATTAAACATTTTATATTTTTAGTCATAATGATTAACAAATTAATTACCTCTTCATTCAGCACTGTGTGAATTGCACCCTTGGAAAAAGGAGCCACCACAAATAAATTACTTCTATCTTCCTGAAAAGAATTTGAGAAAGCTACTAGGATTTACTTAGCTGATTCTAAATTCTGCTTTCATTTTAATGGGCTTGGCAAGAAACTGAAGAATCAGAACAGGAACTTCAAATATTTCAGCAAAATCTGAAAGAACATTCATACAAAGGCAGAAAGAACTTTATTTTTGGCTAGGCAAGTACTTCGCTTCCTGTGTGGAAGCTTTAATCTTAGCTCAAAGAGGGATCAATATATATCATGACATGTAATCATATGTAGATGTTTTAACTGTAGTTTATTACAAATAAAATTTTAGATATGTTTCATTGACACTTGCTTTTTGAGGGATTTGATTCTGAGAGATAAATGTGTACTTTCTACATCTGAGTTTCCAGTCTTACCTTAGCAGCACCCTTTTCTGCTGTTTTGATCTGTGAATGTCTGAAAAATGTGGATTAAGATAAATGAGTTGATTTTAATGTCAATTTAACATGTAATATCACTTTAGTCTTGAATCTCAATGGAACTATAAAGGAAGGTGGCTCCTCAGTGAACAGATCCACTTTTAAATCAACACCTATTTGAAGATTTGTCCACTACATCATGCTGTCTCAAAAAAGGCTTTTCAGTGTCTTTATACCCCTGGAGACTAGTCAGCTGAAATCCCACAACCAGAGAAATTTTGCTGGAAATTGTGCAGGTGTGATTTCAGAACTCCATTCTCTAGCAAAAGTTAACTGAAATATCTTCACAGAAATGCCTTCATTTATTTACCCAAAGACTTTATCTGGGTAAATAAATGAATGAAAAAAAAAAAAATCATGAGATGGTTGCTAATTGCATGCAATTTTGTCTGGGGTTGTCTGGATAAAGTTATGAGTTTAACTGCCTTCATAGTGGCCTGTTGGGAGCTGCACTTAGCATTTTTGGCTAAAGCAGTGTTGATGATACACTAATCTTTGGGCTATTGCTGAACAGTCCTTTCACAATAACAAGGCTTTCTCTCTCTCTGCCCCGTCATCCCTCGAATGTGAGGAGGTTTGGGGTGGGCAAGAGGAGGGGACACAGCTGGAACAGCTGGTCCAAACTGGCCAGTAGGATATCCCATGACACCTGGAACAATATGCCGGGGAAAGGGCATGGCTGAATCTTCATCCTGGATATGTTGAAAATACATGTAGATTTGACATTTAGGGAGATGGTTTCATGCTGGATTTGGCTTTGTTAGGTTTTTAAAATTGGGCTCAATGATCTTAAAAGTCTTTTCCAAACCAAATTATTCTATGGTTATATGAATTCATGCCTGGCAATAAAAGTTCAAGCAAAGGATTAGGAAGGCTTTGACATTTGCCTTCTCAAGGAACCATCAAGTGTGCTAAGTCTCTTCTTTCCAGTGAGTCTTTCCAGTGGATACCTGTCTGCACATGAGAAGTAGTTAAATAATCACTCTTCTTGTTTTGCTCGCCTGCGCTACTTCTACTTTTCCTATTAAACTGTCTTCCTCTTGATCCTTTTGATCCTCCTTGTATTAATCTTCACAGCCCAAAGAGATGGGAATGTGTGAAAGGCAGGGGAAGACTCACCATGGCTCTTTTTAGCACTCAAAGGGAAGCTTGAGGAATTCAAGGTAAGGGCTGCAATTGGGAGTAATAATGGGCAACACTTAGACCGGATATTGTTGAAAAGTAGAATGACTATGGGGGAGTATTTGTTGTAAAGTGGTAAAGAGAGGAGTAGTGGACTTTCACAGTGTGTGTGAATTGTCTACTTTTTGCCAGTATTGAGATGATATTGCTTTGATTTTGGTATGAGGAATTTTTGTTGTTGTTGATGCAATTGTAGTTTACAAAGATTTTCTGATGAATGTATGTTTTAACAAAAGTTCTTAAATATGTGCTCACAACGGTCGGGGTGGATATATGGTGTTTATGTGGCCAGGTTTTGACAGTAAAAAATGGTGCTGGCATGGACACAGCTGATGCAAGCTCTCTCCAACTAGTCCACTGTAGGACATGGCTGAACCTGCCAGCTAAGATGGTGGCACCTCTAGGAAACCTTATTTAAGAAAGGACAAAAGAGTGCTTGACAGAGAAGTGTGAGGCAAAATATGAGAGCAGCAGACCTGCAGACACCAAGGCCTGAAGAGAAGGAATAGTGGCCCAGAGCCCAGAGCCCAGTCGGCAGTGGAGACCATGGTGACGCAGTTTGTTCCACACTGTAGATTCTGGAGCGCTGCACCTGCAGCAGGGGAACACCTTCTCAAGGAATATGCAGCCCAGAGAGTGACTGCAGGAGCAGGTACCTGGCAGGAGAGCTGAGCTCTATCACCAAAGTGTTTTAAGAAATGGGAAGAAGGGGAATGTATGTAACAAGATTTAGACAAATATATAGATCCTTTAAATCTTAAGATACCATTGATAAAAAAAGAGATTAAACCAGATACTAAATCTTAAGCTGCCATTGTCAGCAAAACAAACAATGAAGTACAGTTCTAAATAGCATAAAATAGAAAAATTAATAGCATTACATTAATCGGTAGATCTTTTTTCTTGGTAGTAAACGCCATAAGCAATTTTTATGTTGCTTTGAGGTGGATGTATGCTAGCATAAATAGTTATTGAACAGGACGTAGATTAATATATTATAATAGATTATAATTGCTGGCACACACAAAACACACATTAATGTTTAACAGACTCCAGAAATCATGGGTTCTATTGACTGTGTTTCATGAAAGATTATGCAGAAAGTGATTATATCATGAAGTGTCCTTTTTCTTCCATTTAGGATCTACATTGCTCCAGCATCATAAGTACTTCTTAGGAATAAATATTGATAATTTCTCAAGCACAGTAAATAAATTTTTAGGTTGATTATTTTGAGTCATATAAAGAAAATCTTTTTGATAAGGATGCTGAAGTAGGTATTATTTTCTTTTGTCTCATGCTTTCTTTTTAGTGATGTTATTACCCTCCAGAAGTTTGTTTATAAAACTCTTTTTTGTTTCACTATTTTTAAACAAGGAAAGAAGACCAGAAATAAAAGAGCAGAATTAATTTCATAAAGTATTGAAAATTACACCCTTTTGGTCAGCAATAAGCTAACCAGTAAAATAGCATCAAATGGAGCCTACAATAACTAAATTGCTTTAGTAGTAGTTGACCAACAGTGATTAAAGATGGAAAAGACAAATTCTTTTATAAATCTAATAAAATAGCAGTCTTTCTATTCTAATAAAAAAGATTTTAGATAAACTCTGCTTGCCAGTTGTTAATAAGCATGTATTTCTGAACCTTGTATTATTATAGGACACAGACATGATACATATGCAAATAAACTCTTGAGTTAGAGAAAACAAAGACAAACCAATCCTTTGATGGAATATTAAACAGATTGTCAATGGCCTGCCATTGAATCAGGAATGTCAAAGTTGTCACTTCTATGACATCAGCAACCAAACCTCATCTGACATCATTAAGACCAGACTGACAGAATATTTCAGCTTTCTGGAGCAAAAAGTTTGTTTAGTCTGTGCTTAATTTGGTGAGTCAATGTACGGAGATACTTAGAAATGTTTTATTTCTCATAGAAAATCCAGATTAATATTATATGTGGTTGGAAAGTCAGTTGTTGCTGAGTAATGTGTTAAATCCATCACATAAACTGTTTATGATGAAGAGTAGGAGAAAGATTGCTCATGCAGCTAATGAAGTTGGGTGAGCTGGATAGACAACTTAATGCTTGTTAATTTTTTTTAGTTTAGTACATGGATGAGTAGTCCACAAAATATAGAGAAGGTCTGTTAAATACAAGTGGTAGGTAGTGTGGTATTTTGCATTAAGTGAAAACAGTTAAGGATATAATTAAAGATGAAGGCATACTAATAGTATCAAATGGAAACTGTAATACTAGGAACAAGCAGTAGGAGTAAGAACTTTGTCATGGATTTAAAGTAATGAGTAGTACAGAAAGATCCCAAGTTGTTGACTAAGCTTAATGAAACTTTGCAATGAATCAGAGCAACTGGATATCATGACAGGAGGAGTAGTTAATTTGTTGGTGGAACATGAAAACATATAATTAGTGGAAAAACTGCGGATAATGGTGAGTTGTTTGGTCAAATTCATCATAGTATAAAGAAAAGTTTGATAGGACTAGATTCTTTAGAATAGCATTATCTAAATTGCTTTATAAGAGGGCAACTAGGTTCAGCTTCGTGCTGCATTCCCTACATGTGCAATAAGTGTTGGTATTAACAAATTGTATGGAGAACGTCTTTATGAAGATCATGGTTATGGACCCTTCTGTATTGTAAGTTTTCTATGCTAGCAATCACGTCCATCTCTTTTTGCCATTGTAAGAATAGAAAGTTTGAGAGAGTCTGAAGCCGATAGCAAAATTCACCTTGATTTCAGTTGGGATTGTTTCCAGTTTAGCGGTTTATTAAAGTGTTTTCTTTCAATTTGGCTTCCACCTTTAACAGCCTGCCACTAAGTCACTTATTAAATATTTAAATACAAAGGAGACACAGAAATTTATTTTCTTTTTTTTTCTGAGGGGCTACCTTTCTGCAGCTGGCCCTGAACTAATGGACATGAAAGGAGTTGTAGGCACTCTGTCTGTCTTACTGTTAAACCCATGTTTTCTAATATAGTTGACAGTCTGCTCATGAAAATGCTTTCTGCCTTATGAAAGTTTTAAATTGCTGAGTCTGAGAAAAACATCTGTATTGTGTTGTTTTTTTTAAGACTGAAATTGATTGGAGTAGTGGGTTATCATTACCAGTTTGTTTGTATTGGATTGTCTGTATCTATTTAAGTATATATTGCTTTCAATCCTGTCCCCCATGAATTCCTGTTACAATATAAAGTTTTTACAATTACTTTAAGCTGATCAGCCTTTGAGTCTTGTCCTTTGTATTCTCACTCCCTTGCTTTCCCTTCCCCTTCTCCTTAAAGGAAAAAAAGTCAGGCAGCTGAGAAAAACTGCTTTTCTAAAAGCAATGAAGAATATATATCTCCTCTAGCTAAGCCTCCTTATACCAAAGATGTATTTTCTTAAAGGCAGCTTTGATCTTCAAAAAATTATTTAGTTATAGTCACTATGTTTATTGCATTCCTTCCTGTGTGGTACCTATAACAATATAATATTATGGATGCCAATAATTAGAAAATATGATGAGGACAAGGTAAATCTGAAGATTTCAGGGAAGTAACTGCCTTTCAGGTTCACAGGACGAACCCTAGTCCAGGATTGCACTAGGGAGGAAATAATCTAACTTGTTCTTCACTGTAAAGAAGAAGAAACTAAGACCTTGCACAATATTTCATCATTCATTGATGTAATGGGAAGAATGTTCTTAGCGTGCCTTTTATTTTTAAATGAGATCATCAGTCCATAAGCACGATGTGTCAGGACAAGGACAAACCATGAACAAAACAGGGCAGTGCTAGCCTAGGTACACTTCTTGCATGTTTCCAAATAGTTTTGGACATGTATTCTGCAAATAACTTTTCGCTTGCTCTTTTTTTTGGTTTTGTTTTAGAAATCCTGCATTTTAGAATGTGTAAGTATTAGAAATCTCATACTTGGAGTATTACAGGTGTTTCTGGTTTTAAACAAATTACATGTGATTTCAAAAAAAATATATTCTAGAGGGTTTAATTAAAAGAAATCCATATTTTAGCTACTAGGAAGTTTCTTTAGAGAGAATATTACATTGTCTTTTATTTTCATTATCAAGCTTTCATGGTACATTCCAGTCTATTATTTTAGATTGTTATTTGCATCTTAATTTTCTCTTCTCTTTGTTTTATTTTTGTGTTCTTCCATTAGATGCATTTTTGGGGGGGGGGAGGGGAGGGATGTTACTTACTCTCTGTAGCTTGCTTCTCAGTCTCTTACAAGTTTAATGTAAACCCAGTAACATTTTGATACTACAGAAACTTTTAGACCTCTGAGGCTGAAGAACATCAATTTGCCCCAGGACCTGAACCAGAAAATTGTTGATTAAATGCTAACACAGGACACATATTAGAAATTTGGAAAACATAACACCAGAAATTTATGCTGATTGTGCTACTTTGTAAAGACAAGTTCAAATATTTAACATCCTCTTTTGTCTGAAAAGATAGACAAATTATAGTGGTAGTGTTGGGGGTTGAATTTTCCCTTTTTCTTTCTGTGGAATTTTTCCCATAGTTATGCTAAGTATTTGGGTCTACACCCATAAGCTCAGTTAACAGTTTTCTCTCGAAGGGGGGAGGGGAGGGGCAACACCAGAAAAGAAGAGCTGAGGTGAGGGGCTGGTGCTCTGTCGCTCACTCACCTACCTCAGAGCAGGACGGCCGCTACAAAGGCTGCTCTGCCACCCTGATGTGGGAGCTGCTTTCCCTGGCTGTGGGATCGCCGAGGTTTTCCCTGGTCACACGCTCTCCTGCATCTCCTACCCACTTCAGCACATCCTTTTGGAGCATCAGGACTGACCCTGCCCCGAGACCTGTGAGCAGCTTCTCCCCTCTGCCCTTTCCCATTTGGGACACAGACGCCATTCCCCGCAGCGCCCCTCCAGCCACGTGGGATCACCGCTCGCTCCCTGCTCACTGAGAGCATCAGAGGGGTAATCGCACCCCAGAGGAAAGGGGTCCACAACCAGAACTGTTTACTGAGTTTTCTGCTCTGTTGCTGTTGATCTTGCCGTTATTGTTGTGTTTTTGTTTCTCTTGTTTTATATATATCAGTAAAGAACTGTTATTCCTACCCCCATATCTCTGCCTGAGAGCTCTTTAATTCCAAAAATCATTGTAAAGTGAAGGGAGAAGGGAGAGGGGGGGGTTTATACTCTCCTTTAAAAAAGGAGGCTCTTGTCCCTTTTAGCAGATACCTGTCTTTCAAATCAAGACAGGTAGTCATTTGTTGTGTTGAAGGTAAAATCAAGTAGCAACATCAAGAAAAAAATTATATTTGTGTTACTAACAGAGCAATCGTACATTGCAATATACCTCCTCAATAAATTCCTGAGCCAAGGTAGAATGTAAATTTTGAAGCTACACTGTGGAAATTATCTCTGTTTGGGCCTTTACCAACCAGATTCTCACTTAAGCACTGTCCTTGAAAATGAGTGTCTTTTCTGACTCCATGAGAGCACCAAAAGAATCTTAATATAATAGGTGCACAATGCACTGTGGTCGGTTGACTTTGGCCATGAGTTGCCCACCAAGACACTCTATCACTCCCCTTCTTAGGAGGGCATGGAGTCTGCTCTGTAATCACAAATGCTTACTCCACACCATCCCTGCTTCATCCCCAGCCTTCCTCTTAGCTATTATTGTTGAGTCAGAGCCATATGGTATGGAATATTCCTAATATCCATGTGGTCAGTTTTAGTCAGCTGTCCTAGCTATGTCCCCTCCTAAATTCTTCCCCATCCTAGACTGCTGACTCTTTGAGGATGAGGAGGTTGTTAATGAGACATTTCTGATGATGTGCCAATGTTGCTCAGCAGCAGCCAAAACACTGGTGTGTTATCAAAACCTTTCAAGCTACCAATGTCCAACACAGCAGTATGAGGGCTGCTGAGAGGAAAATTAGCTTTATCCCAACCAGAGCCAACACATGCACAGATAAAAAAATGCCTGTAGCCTCTTACGCATTCACATTTTTTTGTGAAACTTGCTTAAACCTACTTGAACAATAAAATCTGAGGGAACACCTGTGTCCTGCTTGATACTTGCCTCATCCTTTGGTTTTCCATTAATGTTAATATAGCTAGGGCCTTCCTAAATTGACCAATATGGTAGATTTTTTTGAGTATGGTATGTATTTTGAACTTTTCTAGAGAATGCCAATCCCTGCTTCCGTCAAAAAAGATAAAGACTCTTGCACTATTAGGTCTTTTAGTTAGCCAATTTAACCTGCAGTTTTCTGTTAACTAACATTAGCAGAAATTGTACAAACTTTAGACTTGGTTGTCACAGATTATGGGGTGCTGCCAATTACAATCTCAGTTTTATATAAGTTTCTCATATCTATAAGAAAATCTCAATAAGATTTAATTGTGAAATTTCTTGACATGTAAAAATTAAATGGAAAAGAAATGTCTTAGTTGAAACTAAACTTAAGTAACCAAATGCTGCCCACTACTTTGCGATTGTCTGACTTAATGAATATCTGTTTAAATAATTAAAACTATCAGGATTTCAAAATCAAATATATGTACACACAACACAATTTATTCCTTACTCTGAACAGGAAACATTCCTGAAGGAGAGAGTAGCTGTCACAGCAAACAGCTGACTTGATTGATAAACAAGACAGATATAATAGACTAATTTACAGTTCCAGCTATCAGAAAAACTCCTCACAGCTGAAGCAAAGGAGTATCTATGAGGCAGAGACATGGGTACAGTTAAGAATGCCTCACTTTTTTTTGCCCAATGTCAACTGTACTATCTGAAGATACCTGGAAATTTTCAACTAAGATATTTCTTTTCCATTTGATTTTTACATGTCAAGAAATTTCACAATTAACTACTAAAATGACCACAGCTGAGCCTGCTTCAAGGCCTTTTAAAGCTAAACAAACCAATAAAAGTTTAACACCAACATTATTTATCCTTTTTGACCCAATAATAGATTCCCACAACCCTTAGAGTGACATTAGACTGACCAACCAAAGACAGCTACCTAATTTCCGTGAAGAAGACAGAAGAAGAAGATGAACAAAGAAAAAGACACCACCCAAAATTCTCCATCTTGTCCCATATTCACCACTATACTATAAAACCCTCAAGTTTAAAACCCATCACCCATTGAAAATACACGCATCTAACCCACTACACATTTGAGATTTCTAACTCACTATTCATATTTACAAGCCTTCTCCAAGGTTTCAGGTCTAGAGCAATGTTTTCCAGGGGCCCTGTGCCTGGAAGCACAGAAAGCTCAAAAACTCCAGATTCCCAAGATCCAACACAGAAGTATACGAGATCTTTTGAAATGAGCTAGAGTAGCCTTATAGTTACCCTGACCTGAATTACCACTACAATTAATGTTCACACAATAAATTACTTGAGCCACCCACAGGTTAGAGAATGGTTCACTTTACTCTCTGTTCAATTCTTCTTGCACATCAATAGTGTAATAATGATTATTATTATTGTAAAAGCTTTAAAAATACTTTTATGGAAACCAAGTGGAGGAAAACAATACAAAAGCTAACAGCCATTCACCACATCTATTTCCCAAACCCACTTAAAAATAGAGATGATTTTGGGAAAATCTTCCATATCAGAGCTTGGGCTCTGGATATATAAGATTATTTTTCAACAATATAAGGTGCATAAGTGCCTTTTCATTGCATGAAGAAAGCATGCCTGCTGGCAAATGAATCATATTATAAAAATTGATTGTATCCCAAAAGGGAAAAATGTTATTGAAGATCCAATGGCCTGGGATGATACACCATTGATCATTGTAAGAAATACTTCCAGAAACTGTTTTTAATCTTTCCGCCAGAGCATTAGCAATTATTCTTTAGCCCATGGTGAGTAATGACTTGAGTTTCCCAGTTTCCCAATCGATAAAACATTTACCCTACTGCTACAAATGTGCTCTTCGCTTAGACAAGCAGAATTTTTCTTCCAATTACTCTTTTTTTAGTGTGACCTCATAAAATGTTTTTGAACATATTTCAAGGTTTTTTAAAGAAAAGGAACAATACTTTCCCTTCCATGTACTTTACCTCCCTTTCTTCATTCTGTTTTGAGAAATAAATCATTAACTTGCACAGGATTCTGGCTCTCCTTGGATTGATTAGTGGATGCTCTGTCCTATTTCCTCAAAATTTGAAGTAATGTATGTAACTAAACTGCCACTTAGGTTTTTAGCTTAAAAAAGAAAAATTACACAAAAAGATAATTACTTCCTTCCAAAAGCATTTAATATTTCTTAAAGAAATGTGAAAGTTGCCTGCACTTCATCCTATTTTATGCACACACATAAAATAAAAATCTGTAATATTGTGGCAAATGGAGAACAATCACCAAGCACAATGCTAGCAGGATAATTAATAACTTTGCAGCAAGTCAAATCTGTTGAGATATAAAGATAGATGCTCATAAATACTCTTTGATGATTGGAAAGTTAGTGTTCAATCAAGTTTTTCTTCCCCCATGATTGCATATTACCTCTCTGTATGAAACATACACATCTAATGTAAAAAGTTCATAGCCATTATTTCATATTCTATATGTCCTCTGCTTCTAACAAAGTGTATTTTACTGCATTTATTAGAATCTTCAACTCTCACATTTGTACACTGAACTCGGGATCTTAAAAGAATCTGGTTACTTATGTGCTTCAGTGGATTTAATGGAGGCATGAAATTTAAAACCATAAACTTCCCTGGTAAAAGGGAGGTAAACAAATAATCCAGACTGTTCATACTCTGGGAGCTGTGTTTGTTCTTAACCAGAGCAAATAGCAAGAGGAGACTTGGGGGAAGAGTTGGAGGATGAAAGGTAAACAGATTGTACAGATGTATTGGCAATTCAAAATAGAAATCCAAATGCTTGGCTATAGTGGGACAGAGTAGAATCTACAGACTTCATAGATTTAAATTATTTGGAGGTTCACTCCAAGAAATTAAGATTACATTAGGTCATGTTCCTTGCAGAAAAAGCAGACTACTGATTTATGATTTTACATATAGAGACAGAAAAATTACAGCAAGCACTTTAAACAAATAGTTGGTTGGAACTAAAATCTGGGGTAAAGTGACCTAGAAGAGTAGGAGAGATGGACTGGAACTGCAAATGGCTCTCCCATGGCTCTCCCCCTTAACCATTCTCAAATTTTCATCTGCTAAACTGGGACAGGAACAGGGAGTGTAGTAACCATACCTTACTGCTGGAAACCAGTCAGCCAACCATTTCAGAAATGTCCCTTCTGTAAATTACCTGTGTGAGAAGGAAGAAACTGCATGTATTTAGCACAAGTGGGACAATATGCAGTATTTTGTCATTCATGTTTCATTATTATTATTTTTATTCACATCAAAAGTGAAGGGCTGATGCTTTACACTATGGAACAGATGCATTTTCTTAGAGCAAGCAGTAAAATGCCAAAAAACAAAAAGTCCACATTGCTATCCAAAATATAATATTGAAGGTTGAACAATTTATAAATCTTTTTTCTAGGCCAATCATTTGGTTCCATGGTAAAAATTAGCTTTGTATGATTTGTGTTGATCTAATAAGCAGTAATCTGGCCAAGCTCCACAGCAGCAGAATTGCTGTAAGAGTAAAAACAATATGAAGTTAGGATGTTTCATTGCTTATGCTGAAGTATGATTGTTTATCCTGGTTGTCATGAGTCCAGGGACTCCAGAAGGTGGTCAAGGTTGCTCACCTAATCTTGTTCCTTGTGCTTTGATTAGTCTGAGGATGGATGCACACTTTGCACACCTGCTCCCTTGATCAAGACAATGTGTATAATTCTAAAGATTGTTCCGCATGCCATCCTTTTATGTACTTTGCTGAATCTCAGATTCTAGGCTTCTAAGCTGTGGCTATGAAACTGAGATGCTAGGAATCTATTTTTAAAATACTATTGCCTGTGGACACTACTGTTCCACAGTTAGCATGCTAATCTATCTTCGCAACATTTCCAGCAGAGGAATTTTGTTTATAAGACTTAGTCTAGAAATTACTATAGTCCAGTGATGGTCCTGTGCAATGGTACAAGTTTTTAAAGTTTACTGTGCTGCTCTTTTTTTATCATGGTTAGACACCAGCTAGCTAATAAGTACTACACAGCTGTTAACTTCCCACCCATGCACTGATGGGATGGGTAAAACAATCAGAAAAATGTAAACCCCATGGTTTGAGATAACTGAATTTTAACAATTGAATTAAAACTACTACTACTAAAAATAAAAATAATAAAATTAAAAATGAAAAAGAGAGAGGAATGATAATACCCAAGAGAAACAAGTGATTTGCAAGTCAGTTGCTCAGCACTTGCTGAATGATGCCCACCCTGTCTCCTAGCAATGATCAGTACCTCTTCAACAGTTCCCCCCAGCTTATATACTGGGCATGATCTTCTGTGGAATGGAATGTCCCTTTGACAAGTTTGGGTCAGCTGTCTTGGCCGAGCTTCCTCTTGGTTTCTTGCGCAGCTACTGGCTGACAGAGCATGGGAAACTGGAAAGTCCTTATACTACTGAGCAGCAACTAAAATATCATTGTGTTTCTACTGAGATATTATTTTAACTGAACTAATCAATCAAAATAATGTTTGGGTATGGTGTTCTTTGAATTTTGGTTTGGGGGACTTTTGTTGGGGTTTACGTTGGTTCTCTTACACAACAAGAATCTGCTCCTATCATACCAAAGTACAGGCAGCCCTATGATTAAAGAATCTTCATTTCATTTTCCTTTGTGTTTTGAGCTGTACCAGTATCATTATTTGAAGTTGTATAATGTGGTGTCGTTTAGCTCCAGCTGGAGAATGTGGTGTTGTTTAGAGTTTGTACTTCAAAATCCAAAGAAGACTTCTATTTAATGCTGATAAATTGCCTTAGCAAATTATACCAATGGGAAATATTATCTGGTGTAGGCCAAGGTCAAATGTTGCTTTGTTGTCTTTGCTTCTGCTCGTATTGACTCAGAATACATACCAGTAAAGGATATGTGTCAGCATTTGTTCTCATTTCTTGTTGCCCTGAGGAATGAATATAGATTTACGAAGTCCCAAAGGATATTCAGGATGATGGGAATATACTGAGCTACCTATTCCCCAGGGAAAAAAACAGACAGTGCTTGTAAGCAGCCATATATTTTGGTTGATTCAGAAGATATCCTGAAGTGTAACAACCTTGTGCTTCTTCAAAAGAAAGAATTTAATGTTTTGTTTTGTTTTGTTTTGTTCTTATGTAGATGTGTATGAAGATATGTGATACAAAATTTCCACAGAGATGTAAATGGACAGCTAGAACCAGAGCTCCTGAGAACAATATATCCAGTCTAATTTTTTTTTTTTCATTTGAAGACAGTTTGTAAAGGCAATCGTCTGCTTAGAGAGGCAAAATCTGTTTTCATGGAAGAATACCTCATTATTACCCACAAGTGATATGCAAAGATACAAGAATATATTCTGATTTGTGAAATGTAGTTCTGGCCTCCATTTAGCTTCTGCTGCAGTGGTAATAGCCTTAGTGAGGCTGAGGTCTGGATCTTACACTTCAGCAATGTCCCTGTGAAGTAACTGACCAGAAAAGTTCCAGTAAAAGAGTCAGCTGCTGGGCTGGATAGTCATGTCACATTTCCCAGAAGCACAGTTGCTGTTGGCAGATCTGCAAGGTGTCATCTTTCTGTTTCAGCCTAAGTTGTAAGATCTTTCCTTGCGCTTTCTTCCAAAATGTCATTGCAAGCAAGAATTTGGACACAGTGAGAAGCATTAGTGGAGGTGCTGGAACCCAAATGCTCTAGAAAGTCCAAAGACTGGCCTTTAGATGGCAGTGTGTACCTGTTGAATAGGAATTATGTCACGGGGTAAATCTGTGAAGCAGAAACAATTTTCTAAGGTGGAACGGTAACAAGGTTATATTCTTGGACTAAAATGAAGTGGAGATCCCACCTAAGATTCCACCTTATCAGAATTTCATTGTTGTCTGGCTGCCTCTGGTTAAAATTTAGTAGACAAACAGGAGGAAATTGGTATGCTTATTTTGGTATGCTATTTTTTTCTTCTAAGTTTGAAGAACATATATTGAAACTTTTGGTTTGGATTTAGAAGAGAAAATCTAGATTAATAATTGCTTGTGATTAATTTTTACCTCTCCCTACTCTTTCATGCAAAGAATCTACAAAGGGTTCAGGTAAGTTAATATTG
This sequence comes from Buphagus erythrorhynchus, assembly GCA_013400855.1. Taxonomy (NCBI): domain Eukaryota; kingdom Metazoa; phylum Chordata; class Aves; order Passeriformes; family Sturnidae; genus Buphagus; species Buphagus erythrorhynchus. The sequence continues at coordinate 18,561 of VZTT01007872.1, read as the reverse complement.
TAGTTATATGTGATGTGTAAATGAGATATCATTCACCAAATTCTATCTTTGGACAGACAAAGTCATCTAGGAGGGAGATTCAGAAATACATATAAGCCCAGAGATTATCGTGTGCACTTAGCAGCAAAATATTTAGTCTAATATATAGTCTCTTTGTGCTTTTGAGAAGGAGAAGAGCTAATTTTTTGTGTCTTCAAAGAGTCATTGGGGCTGTCACTTTTGATATACATTATATTTGTGCTGTATGTAAATCTACAACTTATTCTTTTTAGCTTGAAATTGTACTACATTCATATTGTAAAGGCCATTTGATTTTTTGAACAGCTGAGGTTTTGTTGCATTCTGTATTGTCATTAACAACGGACACATTAACAGTGGAGGTAAGATCTGCACAGAAATAATATTGCTCAGTAAACTTTACATTTTATGTAAGGCATATACATTTTTCTTACTGAGTTTCTATGAAGTCTTTGGTGGAATCTTTGAATATTTAGGAGAAATTTCTCATCTGTCTATAAATCAAAATAAACAGATATTTAGAATTCTATTTTAAATAATAGAATTTTATTTTTTTTCTATTTTAACCAATTTTTACAAGTTTAGCTTTAAAGGTACACAATATATATAAATTCCACTCTAAAAATTATGAGATTCTCAGTTTTAAAAAGTGTAATTTATTTCTAAACAATCTTTGGAATGCATATACCCCAGAAAGGAATTTCTAGTCCTGCTTATCAAAGAATACTCCAAGAATTGCTGATGTATCCAAAAACAGTAACTTGTTTCAAATCATTGACAAATACATGGGAATTCATGATTGTACAAATGTTTATCAACAGTGGACATGGGTAATCTTAAAACTCACCAACAGCTAGCAGATAACTTCAGCAGATAAAGATTCACATGACCCAGTTCTTTCCCTGAACAAATAAAACAAACTACATTGCTTACAAATGCTTTATACCTATGTCCTGTAGCTGTGATTGTCTAAGGATTATAGATGCCATGTAAGATGTACAGACCACTTTGCACAGGCCATACTATTCCAATTTTGGTGCAATCATTATCCAACTCAAGAATATTTGTTGGCAAATATATTTACTTTAATACTAATTTGACTTTTATACAGACTAGAAAAATATTCTGTTCCTGTATTTATTCACTTGAATAGTAAACTCCTCATTGGTTAAAGTGGTGAAGGATTAATCATTAAATTACTGAGGGATTTATCTTACTCTCACAAACACTGAGAAAAACATTGATGAATTTAGGAAAACCTGATGCAACTTTATACCTTTTTAAAATTAGGCCATCTATTTGGATTTATTAATAATAAATTCCAGGCTAGTGGCCTGTAATATGATCTAATGCAAACCAGAGTTTACAACCCTTTAACATTTTCAGTATATAATTAAACTCTCCCTAGACTTCTCTTTGCTGTCTGACAGTCTGCCTCAGGTATTGACCTACAAGGTAAGTCTTTGGAAGTAGATGTGTTTTTATCATAGCCATGTTAAAAATAAGCAGCAGTAATTGTAATCCACCTGCCTATATAGCAAGATACAGAAATGCTTAGAATCTCAGGAAGAGCATAATCTCTTCCATGGCAGCGAGTGAGAATCAGAGGTGTTCTTTTTCCTAGTATTAGGTTTCAGATCAAGAATTCTTGATGTCAGTACATGTCCTGCAACACTGCAAGTAAAATTAAAGGATTACAAATGTATCTGGTTCAAAAGACTTACCCTCCAGGTCTTGTTTAGGGCAGTTTTAGAGAACAGAGGTTAAACCATGACTCAAAACCCAGGGTGGCCTACATGGTAGTCTAACTCTGAATTCATTCTTCCAGTACAAATTTTTTTGGAAAGGTGTGTTTAGCTTTTGTCAGTATCATTCTTTAAAGGTTAAAGTTCATACTATGTATTTTGTTTGTGTTATGTTTTATTTTCGGATTTGGTTTTTCTGTTTAGCGATTATTATTATTATTAGTTTATCACTGATGTAATCTGTTCTAAATTGATGTAGTAACAGTACGTGTGATTGCTGGTTCCTCTGCACAAAATCTTAATTGAACCTTTCAGCAGCTCTGTTGCATTCCACTGTGGGGAACTATGAGGAGTTATTTTAAAAATAGATCGTCAGGAATGAAATTAAGTCAAATGAGACAAACATTGTATCTGAGAACTGTTTACTGGTAATGAAAAAACAAAATAAAAAGGAGTTGCCCCACCAAAGACGGCTAGAGAAGACAGAGCAAGAGGAAGAAACATGGGAGAGGGAGAAGGACAGAGCAGACAGAGGGAAAAGAGAGAAAGAGCGGTCGGACAGTGCGGAGGTCGGGCAGTGCTGTCGATGTCCCGAGGTGGGGCTGGGCTCGCTGCCAGCCTGGGGACAGAGCCCAGCGGGAATGGACACGGGCTGAGGGGATCGGGCAGGGAATGGACACGGGCTGAGGGGATCGGGCAGGGAATGGACACGGGCTGAGGGGATCGGGCAGGGAATGGACACGGGGTGAAGGGACCGGGCAGGGAATGGACACGGGCTGAGGGGACCGGGAAGGGAAAAGGGCTGGGAGCCTGGACGGGGTCGCAGCGAGGATGGGCCCTGGGCTGGCTTGGGGTGGCTGGATCCCAGGGGGCTCAGGCAGGGATGCTGGGACGAAGCGGGCAGGGCGCTGGTCAGGGACACTGGGAGGCAGGGCAGACCTGAGGGCGAGCAAGAGCCAGCGATGGCAGGCGAGCCAAAAGGCAGGCTGGGACCAGGGCAGAAGGGGCAAAAACAGGCTAGTGCGAGGGCTAGAAATGGACTTCAGCAGGCTGGCGCCAAAGCAAAAACACAAGACTTAAAAGGCCCCGACTCAAAAGCAAGTCTCAGAAAAGCTCCCCGAATCACCAAACCTCAAAAGCAAAAGCACAGTCTCAAAAAAGCCCCAAGTGAAAAGCTCACACTCAAAAAACAAGTTTCCAAAAGCCACCCAGGCTTGTTGACAGAGTTGCTTTTTATGCCCTGGCTCCCCCCAAAGCTTGCCTGCTAACCGGAGACCACTGGCCCAGTCCAACCTTCTGGTCCATCTGGTTGGGGAAGCCCCTCTGGGAAGTTCAGTGTCTCCTACTGACTGTCCTCTGTGAGGTGTTGCCAGCTGAAGTCCTCTTGGAGACAAGACTTCTAGTTGACTCTTCCACGTGGCACACCCCTCCTTCCCATGCCTCCAACAACCATTGTTGAAGCAAGTCAAAACTAAACTGGCTCCTCACAAGATCTCTCTGAGTAAATATAAAATTATAAGGTTCATTTAATTTGGCCAATAGTTATATTTTTCAGTAGCATCTTTGACATAGTGTTTTTAAAATCCCAGTAATGAGGCAAACTGTAAAAGTTTTGACTAATTAATCATAAAAAAACCTAAAAAACCCCAACACCTCTAACATCCAATTATCATCATATTATTGACACATTTTGAACTACATCTGTATGCTTATTTCAATTTCATATAAGTCTACCCTACAACACTTGAAAATAAGCAGAGCTACTGGCAGCATAATTGATTTTGAGAAGCTTAAGTGAGAAAAAGCTCTGCAGAAGGCTTTGAAATCCAGAATAGGGTCTGATTCATTTAGTTCTCACTAAACAATAATTATTAGATTTTACAGACCTCTATCTTTTCTTGTTCCTCTGATACAGTTCACGTGTCACAAACTTAAATACGGATCTTTGCTTATTGCCATGCAAATACACCTTCTTGGCTTAGGGACACACAACAATTCTACGGGCTCTGTAGGAAAGAGAAAAGTGTGTAATTTGAAAGCAAGTATTCTATTACTTTTCATTGATGGCAATTAGTCCTCATGGAGTACCTCCTGTTTCAGTGTGAATCCAGACAGAAACAAGCACAACAAAGGGAACTAGGCCAAGAAGGCAATTAGCCATAATTTACTGGCAGCTAATGTGGTATTAGCTCCTAATCTTTGGGGTTCTTTTAGAGTGTGATCCGGCTGGTAGCTGGAAAGCTGCTTTTGATACCCATGATGTATATGGCAAGCACCTTGCCTGCTGCCATTCCAGGGAACTGAGTTTAACCCTTTTCAAAATTACTTTGTGCCATGTTACAAAGTGCTGTTGCTATAACGCATCAGCTAGACAGAAGAGAAGGGCTATGCTGGTGGGACAAATATTTCCTTCTGCAAGTTTACACACAGTACAGAGGAGCTCCAGACAGCCTCTGAGGGAGAAAATCTCAAAAAAACTGTTGGTTTGATTGATATTGATAAATCTTCCGGTTTCTGAAATATATTCCAATCAAGTGTATACGGAATGGATTAATTCTTTGTTTTTCCAAAACTAAACGTGCCTAGATCCATATTATCTTCAATATTTGCTTTAATGTTGTTTCATCTAAGAAAGTTTTAAAAATAGATGTAGACCTGCCATATGGTATGTTAAATGATTCAAGTAATTTCATGTGATATTAAACTCAAAATTTATGTTACACAAGCTTTGAGGGAGTCAGAAGCAATTAAAAGTGTATTTAAAATTCATCTTTGGAATTCTCATTAAGCACAGTGCCTCTCTTGACATAAGTGCAAGTCATTCTGACTCGTGCAACCACTGTCACAGATAAATAAAACATTGGCTTAGAGTGAGGACAGCTCAAAGCAAATTTAATCCTTGAAAGGGCTAGCTTCCTTCAGGTGGATTTCGCCACGTTCTTTGAGTACTCAAGGAGCCCCAGACTATACAACTATTTGCTTATATCTAGACATCATAACTTTAATGAACTCTTGCTGAGTAGCAGGTTTCTCTTGCTTTTTATGATTACTACCTTCTGGTCCTCACCCAAAGTAACCAGTAACCTCAAGGAATGGGTATTTTGTCAAATGTCTGAGTGATGCAAACATGCTCTGCCGTGCTCTTACAGAAAAAAAAATTGTGCTCCTTGCTTCAGTAAGGGGCAGAGTAGGCTCAATTATTGTCAAATTGAAATAGATAGCTTTCTGACTTTGTTTCTTGCTCTACTAGACATTTAAGGTCATGTTTATAGAACTTGTGTCATATTTGAATGTTAATCTGTACTCTTTAAAAATATTATAATGATATTCTGCCTAGCTTTTCATTTGCATTTATGTACAATAAAGCAAACAGTTGATGAGAGAAGAGTTTGTGACACCTTCTACCTTTGTTTTTTGTTAACAAAATGTGTATGAGTAAAGGTACTAAATTTCTGCTCCAATTTGTGAGATCAGTGGGAATACTACCTCTTTGTCACCGCATAATAATTTGAAAAACTTCCTGCGGACACACATTCATTCCAAGGAAAGACAAAAAGACAGCTATAAACTCTATGAAAATAGATAAAGCCAAGGTGAAGTACATTTATGTATTTTTAAAAGATTATATCTAAAAAACTTTTTTTTTCTGCCAGCATTGTTCTATATTTACACAGAAACTATTCAGGCACATGTGTTTTCAAAGAAGTTGTAATTTCCTGTCAGACTTTTTACAAATCCTTTCTAACAGCTGTAGACGGAAATCCAGCTACTCCTGCAATGAATGACCTTCAGTGTTTGGATCCCAGAGAGTAAACAAACATTTACTCTACAGAGGAAGCCCTGCTGTGAATGTAACATTAACATTATACTCCTCAGTTGGTTTATTAGAAACTAATCCCATTTCTGCACTGCAATTATGACTTCTTGAAAACCAAAGCCTTTTCGTGGTAAGCCAATCCTGCTAACACTTCAATATAAAAGACTGGTGGTGTAAGTAATGAAGATTACATTAGACAGAGGTTGACAAGATATGACTTTTGTTTTTACATGCATGTTTTGTTTAGATAGTATTTGTTTTACCTTTCAGAGCATTCGTTTCCATAAATTCCCTATGCTTTAACTGCATAAGCGATATTTTTAAACATAGCTCTTACACAGGAGTGTACATTAAATATTTGTTCAGCTGATTAAAACAGTTCTACATTTATTTAATGTTTGAACTGTAAACAGTTTGTGGAGGACTGAAATATGTTCTTACACACACACATACACATATTCAGGCCTAATTAGAAGGGTTCCTGTTGTGAGGGTGCTTTACCTAGGTGATATTAGGCATTACAGACCCTCAGAAAAACCTTCCTTTAGTAAGTGATTCAACCTCCATTCTTACTGGTAGTAGATAGCACTTTGTGAAAGGAAACACAGAACTTCTTTCACAGCAGTGGAAAAATGTAAAGGGAAAGGATCTCTTGTCTCAGTAACATTGCAGATGTAGTTCAGCTCAACACAGCTATGTCCTTTGCACTGTACCCTTTCCACATGGTGTTTAAACAAGAAAGAAACTGAAAAAGTAATCTAGATTACTTGGAGGAATTCTAAGTCTGGGTTTGATACTGGTTGTACACAAGAGACTAACAGCTCAGGAGCAAAATGTTTCCTTTCACACACCTTTGCTGAAATGATGAAGAAAACAGGATAAAGAGTTTTCTGTATTGTTTGTTTGTCCAGAAAACTGCAATTTTGGTCTTAAAAACTAACATTATAAAAATCTTTCCATGATGTACAGCATTTGGTTTGAAATGCTTTTTGAACTGTGTCTATAAAGTAAGAAAATGCATGCACTATTTCCCTGTCTGTTTCTAGTTCGTACAAACAACTCAGCCATGGAGAACATGAAGGGTGCTTTCATCCTGTGCACTCCAAGAAATAATAACAATTCTGCTTTGTATCCAGTCCTTGAGTACTCCGTGATTAACACCCATCCAGCTCCACAGTTTTTGGTGGATAACATAGTAAAGTTGATTATGTCCTGGGGTCACGCAAAGCACCAGCATTCCATATGCCTGAATAGAAACCAGCTTTCTCACTTCTGCCTATATTGGCTCCCTGTTGGTTGACCTATCAGAAACTAAAAGTAGTAAAACTTCATTTATGTCCCTTAAATTAGTGCTTGTCAATCAACTGCACAGTGTAAATGGTATAATGGTAGAGTTCATAGCAATTTCAGCTTTTTAGCATTGTTGAATTTAAGTTAAAAGCTGACAAGTGCCTTGGCTCAATGTTTTCTCTATTGCAGTCAGTTGGCACTATCACTGAGTAATTTAGGTTGGATTAGTTGGGACCTCTCTGTGTCATTCAATCCAACTTCATTGAAGCTGGTCTAGTTAAAGCAGGTTGTTCATGGTTTTGTTCAGATGAGCTTTGACCACCTCCAGGGATGGAATTTCTACAATGTCTTTCAGCATATGGTCCAGTGTTTGACTCATCTCATGCTGTAAAAATTTTGCTTATGTGAAAAGCTACTATCTTCCTACTTTTTTCTGCTGGCTTTTACTTTGTGACTATGTGCCTTCTATTACCATACAGATATGATATAATTTGATAGTTGCAGGTGGAAATTAGATGACTTCTGCTCCTAAGGCTGAACAAACTTGTGCTCTCTGAGGCTTTTCTCTAGCTGCTAATCCCCATGGTAACTGGACATGCTTCTGGATGTCCACACCTGTCTTATGCTGAGAAGCCTGAAATTGAATACAGTGCTCAGATGTAGTCATGAAAATACTGCAGAATATTTGCATTGGCATGCTGTTTGTGGTCTTGCCAATACAGACCATTTTGCTTTACTTGTTCCTGCAACTTTTTTTTTCTGAACTACTATTCACAGCTGTAATAAGAAATCCTAAATGCTTCTCTGACACATGTTGGAAGGAAGACAGTTCAGAAAACTGTCTGAAGCAAGACAGTGGCTGATACTTCAGCAGATGTGTGTTGACTTGGTATGAGTTTCTATCTCTCCACTGCCATGTTTGATAGGATCTTAAGAGTTTTGTTTTTTGTGAAGTCAATATTTATCCATTACCTTCTCCAAGAACTGCTGAAGTTACAGCAGTTGCTGTAACTGGTGCTGTGCATTGTGGCTAGAATGCCATGATATTGCATCCCTGGGTGGTATTTAAAATTTTTTTTAAAGGTTCAACATGTAGGAAACACTGCAGAAAAGTTTATCATTGAGATACTGATGAATGACGAATAATGTAATGCTATATCATGTATCCTTGAAACAGTTAACTCTGCCATGGAACATGCCCTGCTTTTTTACTGTTTTAGACCTACAGCTTTGAGTGAGTAGCCTGTTATTTATTGGCATTCAGGAGTACCTGACAATGGTTGGTTCCTAATCTAGAAGAACTAGAATAATCAATATTGTTTTAAAGAAGAGTTTCATGGCATCATTTTATTGTAGTTACTGCAGAGTAGGTGTGTGCATACAGTCATTTATGTTGGAAAAAAAATGCACAGAAAAGGTGTGAACAATTTCTATTTTGAGCTAGCAGCTTTTTGTACTCAGAAAGGCTAGGGGTAATGAAAGGTAGTGTCCTGGTTTGAAAAAAGACAGGTGTACTAGAGAAGAGCAGGGCCTTCCCTCGAAATGGAGCCAATAAATTCCTCCCTCTGAATCAGTATAATTTTGAAATTAAGGGGTTCTCAGGCAAAGATATGGGGATAGGAATAACAGTTCTTTACTAGTATATGTAACAAGACAAACAAAACAACAGCAGGTCTGAAATTAACAGCAAACAGAGCAGTAGCCCGGTTCCAGCCCTGCGCTGCAGTTACCGGGGCTGGGCAGGGGCTGGTCCCGCACGGCCGCGGGAGCGCTGGGGGTGATGGCAGCGGTGTCCCAGGGGAAAGGGATGGAGGAGAGACTTTGCTCACAGCGTCGCTCCCGGTGCTCCAGCAGGATGCTTGGACATAGCAGGCTGGAGCGGGAAGGCGTCCAAGCAGGGCAGCGGTGCGGCGTCCAACAGCAGAAGAGTCAGATCCCGGCGTTGGGATGGCAGCGGGGGTAGCACCAGCAGTGACCTTCCTCCTCCGACTCCAAGAGCAGGCAGCTGCCTCCCAGTTTCCTTTTCCTGCTTCTAATCTTCTAACCCCCCCCTTCCCCCATCCCGCCCTCCGAGAGAAAACTCCCAAAAAAGCAGGGAGGCTCTCCCGAATCTCAGGGTCTCAAGGACCCAGCCATCAGTGTCCCTTAGCATGTCAATGGGAAAAAATTCCACAGGCAGAGAGGAAAGGAAAAAAACAACCCCCAACAGGTAGGTATGACTGAGAGCTATATGCTCTTTGTATCAGATTTAGTGATATGTTGTTTTAAAACCCTATTGTAAAAAACAGATAAAAGAGGCTGGATTGATAACTTTATGGGGAATTAGTGTAAAAGAGATAAATTTCCCCCTCAGTATAGTGTGGTCACTCCTGTGAGGTAATATTTAGTGATCTTCAATGTATATGAAAAGTTAATGTAATAATATAAAAAGATTTATTATGAATAGTAAAACAGTATTTTTTTAAAAAGTAAACTACATCAATACAATTTTCCTCCAAAGTAAAATCCACTTTTTTCTGTATTTTTATGATGCCAAGACCTCAATAGTGTTGAGAGCCTCTCTGCATACATGTGAAGTAAAGTGAAATGTTTTGATATAAAATAGAAGATGACATCTAATGTGATGTGTCCAATTCATACAGTAACTTCAGGAACTATTAGGACTATTTGTCAAGAAACAGAGAAAGTAGTCACAGGCTTGAAATGCTAGTTAGAAAAGAATAAAAGGAAATTAATAAGAAGATCCAAATACTTAAGAAGCAGAGCATAAATGATGCGTTTTAGAATTGGAAAATGTAAGGCTTGTGCCTTTCTAGGGCAAATAGTTCTCTGGACCTCTTTAATGAGTGATCTTTGATGGTGTAAAGTGTTCAATTTCAAAAGTAAATTCCTTCCCAGAAATTGCATTCAAACCCTTTATAAACTATTTTGTCAGGAAAAGCAGATATTCTTAGATACATGTTCATCTGATGCTTAGTTTTCAAAGCCTCAGCCCAGGTTCTGGTTAGTCTTGTGGCCAACAGTGACGAAGGACAGTAGTTATGTCACATGTGGTGAGGACAAGTGCAAACAACAAGGGAATGAGTCAAGGTAAGCATTGACACAGAGCATTAATAGAATTATTCATCTAAAGAAGTTGCTAAATATGAACTACTCATGTTCTCGGTTATTTATTCAGACTTAGGGTACACACATTCAGTGTTTTAGAATTCTGAAGGACCAAGTGAGAACTTTGACTTTGGATTTAACTCTGTCTCTGTCTATCTATGTATCTACCTACCTAACTAGCCTCTCACTCTACCTAGCTATAATCTTCTAAGAATACTCTTTGCCTTTTGAATGATCAAGCTAACAATGTGTGCAAAGTCTCATATTTCTTGAAGAACACTGGAAAACTTACTTGCCTATGGTTTACAGGTGGAAAAAAAATCAATTTGCATAAATTCATGAAGATTTAGCTCCAAGGAGCATGTCTTGAATAGCAGTTCTTAATGCATTATTAAAATCTCTAGATAAAATTCTATAGGATAATAGATTGGGTTGCGTTGGAAGTGACCTTACTTACAGTGGGAGGGACTTTGCCCCCACCAGTCCCTATCCTGCTGTCAATCCACTTGAGAGGTGTGAGAAGAGATGTTGCCATCGAAGACTGAGGCAGAAAGGCCTTAGCTTTCTCCCCATCAGTTATTACCACTTTGCTGGCCTTGTTTATCAGAGAGTGTTACACCTTTCACTTTCCTCTTCTGGTCAGCACACCTGCCTTTCCTGTTATGAATTTTGTCCCTTTCCAGGTTCAGTTCTAGGCTGTTTTTCCTCCCCTCATCCAAACACAACTGAACTTCACTCCTATGCCCTTCCCAGGTCACCTGCCCTTGTTTCCCCTGTCTGTGCATTTGCTTCTTTCCCATTAGTTTGACCAGCTGTTCCCTACTCAGCTGTGCCATCTCATGCCTGTCTTGCCTGATTTCTTGCTCTTGGGGATTTGCCAGGTCTTGTTCTCTATGGAAGGTTTCATTAAAGATCTACCAGCTCTGTTCCAGTGTTCCTGTGAACAGTCTTCCAGGGGAAGACTGTCTCCCTGAAGATCTGGAAGTTTGCTTTCCTGAAGTTCAGGGGTCTAACTTTACCACTTACTTGACCCCCACCCCTCAAGATGTGCAAACTCCACCAGTGCAGGGTCACTGCAGCTTGGGTAGTCTCCAACCTTCATATCCCCAGTTGGCTCACTAGTTTTGTGACCAACAGATCCAGTAACACAGTTCCTCTGGTAGGTCTGTCTACTGCCTGGATTAGGAAGTTATCCTCCTTGGATGCCAGCAGTCTCCCAGGTTGCCTACAGCTTTGTGTGCTACTTTCCCAGAGGATGCTGGAATGATTGAAGTCGCCCAGCAGGATAAGAGTCTGCGAGCGGGATACCTCCTCTATATGGAGAAAGAGCATAAACAACCTCCCCTTGATCAGGGCCTTTACTGAATACCAGTCATGAGGTTCCATTTGTTGCCTCAGTCTCTGATTCCTACAGGCTTTTAGCCAGCTCATGATTCTTCTTCAGGGACAACTCTTCACACTTGATCCAGCTAGTAAAGCAAAAGGAAACTTCTCCCCCTCTCCTTCCTCCTCTGCCTCTTTTGAGCAGCCTGTAGCCATTGATTGTTGCCCTTTTGTTATGAGATTCACCCCACCAAGTTTCAGTAATGGCAAAAAAGTCATAACTTTCAGCAGCACGGTGGCTTCCAACTTTTGCTGTTTGTACATTGATGTAAATGCAGCTGAGGTCTCAGATGTGCCACCTTCCTGGAGGAGTACCCCTCAATGCCTTTCATGTATTTCCCAGGTGTTTCCCTGTTGGCTTCTCTTAACTCTGGAGTCCCTGGTTCATCTCCATAAGACTGAAGGTCTGCAGCAATGAGGCCAGGACAGTTCAGAGTCACCAGCTGAGGGCCTTTGCCAGCACCCTGTGCCTCCAGCCTTTACCTCTCATCCCACAGCATGCCAGGGACAAGACTGATATTGCCCCCCTCCTCCATCACATTTAGAATATGGTGTCCCCTTTTTCATAGCAAAAACTACAGGTTTTTAACCATAGCATTTCTGTCAGATGTTGGAATCATGCTTAAGAGTAAGATTACCCCATGTAAGTACTTATATTCCTTCCTCATATAGGAACCCAAAAGAATCCACAAAAAAGTCAAACAAAAAAAAAGGCATACACCCACCCATCCCCCAGTAAAACAACTAAAATCTGAAGCTGGAAAGTATTTAGCTTCCTTTTACATATCAGAAGATATGTAGCTGCTTCATTAATCTAGTTTAGCTTTGTGCATGACTTTAAGTGAGAAAACCAATTAATATATTTGAAAAGCCAACTGTAGGAAGAATTCACTAACTGTTAAATAAAATTGAAAAAGAGAGATTGAATGTTATCTTCCTCATGCTCTTTCAGTTCAGCAAAATTAGTGGAGGAATTGTTTCATACCTTGCCAGTGTCTCTGCAGGAATCCTGATTTCTGCTTCGTTCAGTATAGGCCTAAGGGCAAGCCAATGTTTGCTGCAATTTTCTGCAATAATAGCAAGACAATTTAGCAGTAATGGATAAGTAGGAAGAAAATTAAGCAGTTTGCTGAGATACAGAAACGAAGCCAGAAAATACTTGGCCTCATCTTAGGCTTCAAATTCATAGTCAATTCATTAGTGTAATTTAGTCCTTCCATAAGACTTGGAGTGATAAATTTTACTAATACATTTGAAATACCAGCTGTAAGAATTTACATTTTGGTGAGTAAAATTAAAAGATGGGGTAAAATGAATCCTTCATTTTCATCTGGTACATGAAGAATTATAAAGACCCTTGAAAAAAATTACTCTTTCTACTTATGGTAAATAGATAATTCTGAAGGAAAACATTATAAAATTGCACTTATATTTGTGAAAAAAACATTGGGGTGTGATCAGAATATTTACTGAGCCTTAATTTCATGTTTGACTGAGTTGTTTGGGGATGAATTGTAGGCAGATCTCTGTTTTCTGTCAGATACAAAACCCACTTGGAAAACTGTCAATACAGTAAAGCCATTATTGGCTCAAATGTATTGTTTTGTATTAAGTCTTAAATAGTTGGCTTTGAACTAGTTTGGTTTTTGTATTTAAACTGAAACACAGTCTTAACAAAATCCAGCTCAAGTGATCAAACCAGCAATACAGTACTTAATCACTAAGCTCAACCTCTTTAGTTCTCTGAACAAAAGCTTAAAAGCCACTCAGGTAAAGTAGTTCACTTAAATTTTTTATAAATCCTATATACTACAGTCACAACAAAGTAGGAAAAGCGTAATTGCTTGGAGAGACAATTTAACTGTGTTATGTTTAGGTGTGAGAATGTAATAGAATATGTTATAAGGATCTTATTTGTGACCTTGTACTTTCTTTCATTCTTAGACTGATGACATATACACACACCAGAGTCTTACAGGAATAACAAAAATGGACTAGTTGTCATGATTTATGCTTTATTAGGTAGAAATATAATTTGGATCAAGTTGTGCAAAAGACTCGTATTCTGTGGTACAAAATGTGGTAGTGAGATTTAAGTTCTTAAATGGCAAGGTTGATTTGGAAACAAAGTTAACAGAGAAGCATATGCAGTATTACACATAAGGGGATGGAAACTGAGTAACGAGACTTCCCCTGTCTAACTTCAGTCAAGAGCAATCCCTGACAGAAGTGGAAGTCAGCAGATTGCAAGAAAACCCAAATCATACGAATAAAATAGATAAAATCTTCATCAAGACTTACATTTTTTTGAGGTATCTTGCAGGAGATACACTCAGCTTTTTTATTTGTACCTGTAAAAAGGGGATACCATGGAAAGAGAAGGTAGTCTGGAAGTTGCTTTTTATTTCTTGACACTGTCAATTAAGGAAAACTAAGGTTGACTAATTAAAAAAGTACCCAAACAAAACCAAGCCAAAACAAAACCCAATCCAGAGCAGTGGGGTCATTAGTAGTTATTCTGAATTTATAGAAGGGATTTTATATGGTTGAAGCAACCTGACCCATGGGAGAAGCTGACTTCACATCCCTCTTAATGATGCATTTCTTTGATCAGGCNAACAAACAAACAAACAAACAAACAAAAAAGCCAAAAAAGCCAAAAAAAGACCAGACAAAGCCAAGCCTTTGAACTTCCAAGTCATCCCACGAGTCACTCCAGACAGATTAACTTTGTTGATAGAATGTATATCAATGGAAGCAGATTCAGGACATGCAAGGTAATAAAAAGTTTGGATCTCAAAGCCAAGATAAATCTGCACTCAGAGTGATCTGTGATAATCACTGGAAGTCAAAACAGTCTTGGGGGTAATGGAGGTAGATTATGGAATATATTGTATTACTACTAACATTCTTCAGTACTAAGGAAGTAAGTCTTACAAATACAAAGGAAATTGTAGTGCTTTGTTGAATTTTCTTCCTATCAGTGGTCTTCTTTGAAGAAGAAAATGATAGTGAAAGGTAATTTCACCAGATTAAAATATTACTTTTGAAAATAAAGCTGTAGATAAGTAAAAGGAAAGAAATCCACAGCTTGCTACAGTGAGATTTTTATTAATAAAAAGAAAGAATTAAAAGTTGAAGAGCACATGAGAAAGATGCAATGCAGTTAGGAGAAACAGTTCTCATTGTAAAGTTAGAAAGATATAAAGTCATAGGACTATGGTGTAAGTGGCTGAGTAGATGGGATATACAGATTTCAGTACTGGTGTACTCAAGAGAGATGAGACCCAGCCTAAGCCACATACTGCTAGCATGGTTATTGTCACTCTTAGCTGTTAGAAACAAACCAGCTATCTAGACCAGGTGAAGATTTGAAAAGTAGTTTGTCATTGGCTTGGTCATTTTGGTTTTGCTTGGACTGAAGAAAACAGAATATGAAAAATAATAATATTCTATCCCCTCTGAAAGTTACTCTTATTTTGGGAGCTGTTTTTAATAAATTTAAAATAAAATTCTATGATGACTATATTGCTGTGATTGAAGAGGGTCCACTAATGAAGTAAAGTAAATGAGTGATCACTTTTACCCTCTCATTAAGAAAGCACTGTGGGGCTTCGACGTTTTTGTGGGAGACTTTTGTTGATTTTTTGTGTGTGTGAGTGTGTTTTAAGAATAGTAATTTTAATAGTATCAAAGTAACTAATGTTAGTCTTGGAGCATCAGTTATATGCTGCTTTTATTTGGGGAGGAATGGATCTGGGTAGAATGACTTACTAGCCTGTATCTAAAAATTCCACACTTGCTGTGCATGTATACATACATGTATATATATAAGTATTAGAACAGAGTAATGAGACAGAAATTCATGCATACAGAAAAAACAGTGTGGTGGAAGTGACTGACAAGAAATATTAGTGATGCCTCAGTAGAGTCATGACCTGTGCCTGATGCAGGAGTAGTGGGGAGAAGGCAGGACTTCTACAGTTCAACTGGAAGGTAGAATATGTGAGAGAGTTCACAGGCAATATTTGCCTGAGGCTGTCTCAGACAAGAGCAGGATAAGAGCTAAAGCTCTGCCAAAAGGAGAGGACTTGTCACTTCACATGTGACATTTTCCAGCAGCATTGGAAAACTATCTCATGGAAAACTTTGGAATCCAAATATTGTTAAAAGGCACATGTGAATTACTCAATTCACAAACTCAGCTACTTGGTAAACTGTAAAAAACTTGAAGCATTTTGGAGTCGTTGTGATCAATTTTAGTGTGATACAAAGAAGTTGTGGTATTAAGCTACCATGGTTTTAATTCCCAGACTGGCAAGATCTGGGGATGTGCAGTTTGGAGGCGCTTACTTCCATTTCAGTAAGAGTATTGCCCAACCTGCACCACAAAGGCCACATAGGTACTGGCTTGGACTATTATGTAGAATACTTGAGACTGAAGTGAGTCTAGTTTTACATCTCCCTCTCCCCAGGATCACTACCCCAAGTCTTTAGGATTTATGCAGAAAATACAACTGTGATTTTTTCAAGGGTTTTTGTGAGGTCTTCTGTGAGAAGACCTTGCTCACTAAATGTCAGAGTTAAGGCAACTAAAATGTTACATTTCATTCTTTGAGTATTTGCCTGTAGTGCAAATCAAGAAGAGAAAAAATAAAGAAGGTAGGGGTAGAAAGAGGCCAAAGATAGACAGAATGATGTGTGTGAGCTCTTAGAACAGAGAATTGATGTGCTTACACTTGTGATAATAGTATTTGTGAGGCAAATAGATAAAGTTGTCTCTTTAGACAATGCTGCCAAACAAGCCTTCTGAATCACCCTAGCAGGCCTGAAAATTCATCCAGCCTCCCTCCCATTATTCTTTCTATCTTTCAGCCTGATGCATGCTGGAGTGGCATGCTGGAAACTGCTCTCCCTGTCTGAATTTCTTGATCGTCCTCTGCCTGACTCCTCTCCTGCCCACTGTGCAGCCTTGCCAGATGGCATGTCTCCTCCTCCTTCTCCTCCTTCTTCTCCTGCTCTTCCCCCACCTGGTGCCATCTGGCACAGTCACTGGTTGCATCATGATGGGGAAGTTGGTGCTCGGGTTTCTCCTGCCCTTCTGCCTCCTCTTGTGGATGATTAATTTTGTGGGGAGTAGTCTTCCTATAGATGTGCTTTCTGAGTGCCTGTGGCTGGTGTTTGAGACACAGCTGCAGAGAGTACTAGGGACATATATAGATGCAGCAGAGCAAGAAGACATTCAGGTATTTATCTTTCACCAGTTAGTGAGGTAGAGCTGAAGTTGTATTTCAGACAAAGGAATGTTTTACATAGGAACGTAAATATGAAGACACACATGAGGTCACAAGCCATAGCAACATGCAGTTGATTGGAATCAAATTGGCGATCAAAAAATGATTTGATTCTTTTCTCGTTGATTGACTGAATGAGTTAATGTCTAATTGTACAGTGGATGAATTTTTACTAATAGAACTTCTAATACTTACTAATAGAAAATGCTTAGAGCTTCAAAATATATCACAAAGTAGTCATAAATACCTGCAAGTGTCGGCATCTGTTTAGGAAATAAATACTAAAATGACAAAAGACAGGGATTCATTTGGTGATCCTTAAATATGTATAACACTTACTTCACCCTTTAATCACTCTTGCTTCTTTCACTTTATGGCCTAGTCCATGGACTGTAGTTTTATTGCATCAGAGACCTTTTGCTCTTACTACACTTTTTTTCTTAAATTTGTTTAAAGGACAAAAGGATAAACAACTGTTCAAAGCTGGAAAGAAGATTTTGTTGAAATAACACATAGAGCTTTTCTACCAAAACATGACTTTATTATACAGATTACCCTGGTTATCTCCTGCACATTTGCAAAGCCAAAACCTTAATATTTTATATAAACAATATATTGAGTGATGTCTTATTATGTCCTTTGTCTTCACATATCAAGAGTGAGACAAGAGTGGTTAACTCATGAATAGTGTTGGCTGCTATACCCCTCCAGAGTCATTCCATTTCTCTTCACATATGAAGATAAATGTTGCAACAGAGCTTGCTCATCAGATGTAATCTATAATGTATGTATTCTTTTCTGCATACCACTCTCGAGGACTAGAATGGCTTGAAATGACAGGCACAGAAAATTAAAAGCTCTTCCAAGTAGGGGAGTAATGGGTTTTGAAGAGAGTAAAACTTTTGATGGGTTGATAATATTTCATCTGTAAAATAAAAGCAATTTTACTTTGACATAGTGAAAGGAAGAATATTTATGTCTCTTATGACATAAATATACACAGCTTGCATATACGTTCAAGTGAAATTATTTGAGCTACGCTGATGGCTTTGAAGACAGACAAAGCTAGTATATGAACATTACTTGTTCAGTATTATGGGGCCTGATACAATTCATCCAAGAATCCTCAAATAACTGCTAATGTAATCTCAAAACCTCTTTCAATAATATTTGGGCAGTACTGGGAATCCAGAGAGGTTTCAGCTGACTGGAAACTGATGCACATTGTCTTGATTTTCAAGTAGGGCAAGAAGGAGGGCCCTGGAAACCAGAGGCCTGTCAGTCTCATTTCAGTGCCTGGTAAAATTACGGAGAAAATTATCCCGGGGGTACTGAAAAACACCTGAAAGACAATGCAGTCATTGGTCAAAGCCAGCATGGAAAGGAAAAGATAAGCCATCTGGTTGATCAAGAGAACCCAGGTGGTTGTAATAGTTTTGGATTTCAGTAAAGGATTTGATACTGTCTCTCACAGGATCCTTCTGGATAAAATGTGCAGCCCACAGCTGGATAAACACATCATGGTGAGCAGCTGGCAGGTGGGTTCCTCGTTCTCGTTAGCCATACAGGTGCAGAGTGGGGCTTTCCTCCAGGCAAGCAGTGGGGTGATTGAAAGAGGGCTCTAGGAATATGGAGAACAGGAGCGGGCAAACAGGAGCATGGCACAGCATTCTGCGCGGCAGTTTGTGCAGGCAGGACAAGCAGGCAGGGTTGCAGGTTTCCTCCTCCTAGTGGGGTTTTTAGTTTGCTGTTTCTTGTGTTTCTGTTGGTTGGTGTGGGTTTTTTTTGTTAGTAATGGTTATTACACGATCAAAAACTGCAGTTAGTACAAGTGTATGTAACCAAATAGAGCCCTCCAAAAAGGATGGGTCTGTCCAGACTGCTTCCTGTGCGGAGTGTTTGAGCT
>VZTT01007864.1:4644-18195 GCA_013400855.1 Buphagus erythrorhynchus | reverse complement strand
TTGTGGCATTGTTTTTAAGGCAGTGGCAAAAGTATTTTGTTTGAGGGAAGTATGTGTTGGTTATTTAGGAGGTGAGAGTGTGTTAATGCTTTGCAGACCCATGCCTCCCTTGGCAAATAGATTTACAAGGATATTGGGTAAAGTGTTAAAGTGTTTCCATGGCAATGCTCAGGCCTTTTGTCGGCATTTTTCAAATGAGGATAGAGAGGTGCTACACTGGGCAGTACAGGGCAAATGCTTTTGCTTCCAAGCACCCAGAGGAAACTGACCCTTCTGAACTTCTGCGAGGCATGAAAAGGCAAGAGCCAACAAGGTGTTGGGTGTGGGAGGCATTTTTTGCATTGTCTGCATATCATTCCAGATAGAAAAAAGCTTGAGACTGCCTTTTCAAACAGAAGACCTTTGATGCTGATGCAAGGAGAGAAGAAACAGAAGTAAAATCTGCTTCTGCACAGGAGTAGCTGTTTAGACAATACACGTGAATAATGATTTAGCCAGATTGTTTCTGGCTATTGGACTTCAGACCTGAACTAAGTCTGATGCATGGGACTGAAGGGATGATTATATACTCAAGTACATGCAGACAAGCACATAAATTTACTCCTATTAAACTGTCTTTTTTTTCAGTTGTGAGAAGTAGTAATGCTAGTGCATTTGGATGAAGGATGAATTTTGATTAGTGCCCTGTCCAGAGTTCTGAGATGTTAATCTTTTTTTTTTTTTCCTTTTCTTTTTAAGCCTGAGCTTGCCCATAGTCCTCTGCCTGATGCAGGATAAACAAAGGATATGTTCTGGAAGATGGTGAGGAAGGACCCCTGAGTTCTCTGTAAAGGATTGCACCATAAAAAGTTCTGTAGACTTTTTGGATTTGCCCAAAATTTCTTACAATGGGCATTGTTGGAATACTGTTACCTAAGAGCATCTTTGTGTGAGTGCTGGACTGTGACAAAGCTTTTATGTTAGTGTATGAAAGAATGTGTGTCTTCTTGATGTCTCTAAATTCACAATTTAGACTCTCTCTTAGTTGAAGAAGTTGATGACATCAGTAGATGGAAACTTGGGAAAGTCACAAGTCAAGCAGGAAAGAACATTTTCACAAAAAAAACAACTTCTGGTTTTGGAGGCTGTGTATATTTTTATATTTACCAGGGATAAACTTTGTGCCACCAGCCTCCCAGTAGATCTTTGTGTTAGTTTTAGCTAGAATTTATGGATATGCAAATAAACCCCTCACATAAGCTGGGAAGACACTGCAGTAGTAGATGCTGTCACAGAGGGATGATGGCAGTGAGACTGAAATGAGCTAGGGACACCATCTGAAAGAATAAGCTGGGAATTGTGACTGTCTTTAAGGTACTCACAGGCATTCTACCAAGGGGGGTATAGGGCATACTCAGTGTTTTCCATGCAAATCATGAATTTATTGATTCACTAATCAACCCACAGGTGCATGATGGTAATAGGACTGCTTCTGCAAGCTTAGGATGGTAAGCACATCTTCTTGATGTTAATGAGCTATCAGCAAACTGCAGCAAAACCATGTGCTGGGTGCTGGTGGTGATGCACCACAGGGCTCCATTTTTATCAGCACTGACTGGAGAAACTGTTTCTGGAACATTAGAAGCCTTAGGTCAGACAAAGATCCCAAAGAGAGTGCAGTTCTCCAGGTCTGGGGACACAGCTGGTACCCAGAGCCTCTCGCTAAGGCAGGGGCTGGGGAGATGGTGCCCTTGGCTGCAGGTGGAGGGGGTCACCAAGTAAAGGAGCTGCAGGAGGAGGTCAGCAGCTGCACAGCATCAGAGATGATAAAAAAGAAAAGGACCAGATCTTCTCCACCACTATGCAGCTACAGGAACCAGGGTGCACAGCTGTACTGAAGGAGAGGCAGGCAGAGTCTACATTTTTCTGACTGGAAAATTATGACAAAACCCAGAAATCTGTGACTTCTGGCACTCACAGAAGATGATCAGTGCCCTGGGAGCGGATGGGAAGCTGGGAGTTACCTTCAATTGCAAACTGAGCCAGAGCTGGCTGATCCTGAGCCACAGCAGCACCAGGAGAGACCAGCAAGAGATCCCTGTGGCCGGGAATGCAGGTGGCCTAACCTCCTGTCAAGGATTGTTTGTTGCTGCTCAGAGTTATGGACATGAGACAAGGGGAGAGTGCTGAGCCTGGTTCAGCCCTCAGGCTATTGACCCTGCTGCTCTTCCATGTGATACAGGGGAGATATGGAGCTTATGGAGTGTGACTATGTGGCTCTGGCTGTAAGGAGCAAGACCGGGGGCTCCAGACCTTATTGGTGAAGGAGGAGTGGCTCTTATTTTTAAAGATCTAAATTAATTTTAAAGACAGATCCAGTTATTCCTCTAGTTTTCATGACCTCTTTAGAAATGAAGTAGCTGGTAGAATCCTTCCAACTAGGATAAACTTTATTAAGTTTTAAAGATCTTTTAAACCTAAATTTAATGTGTACATATAATGTGAAAAAGTACTGCACTCCTTCTAAGAGCAAAGTCCAGGTCTGTGAAGTTTGAAAACCCATACCTCTTTTCCTTTCAGTGCCAGGACATATTTTACTCACAAAAGCCTTCAGAGTTCATGCCAAAGATTAGGTCTTAATTTTTTTTATGGTCATTGTGGATCCAAATTATTGTTTATATTTGCTTGAACTCACTTCTGTTGTACTTGTTACCATTATAAGATTTGTCTCTTTTCCCATGGAAAAGTGTAACTACTTCAAACATTAAAGAAAGAAAAAGTCTCATAATTGATGTTTGGTAATTAGAGGCATAGGAACTCAAGCTAGGCTGTAGGCTGTCTTAACATTATTAGTTATATTTTGCCAACAAAAGATATTCAGCTTGTACTGCTGCAGAGAACAGTGAACAAGTCACACCAATGACCACTAGAAGCTTTAATTTTTTAATACCTCTACTATTTCACTGCAGAGAAAAGCAAGAATGAAAATTAAGGGCTGTACTTCTAATTTTGATCCATTGAAATGGCTGTAGGAAAGAGTCTTGGAATTTTATCAAAGAAACAATTCCTATTGATATGACTAAATGCTATGATTTTGCGAAGACTGTAAAGTCATACTCTGTCATCAGTCTCTCAACTGATTTTCTACTTTTCATAGGCAAATGTTGGAGTTTAGAGTTCATTCAATATTCCTGTTACTTTACAGAAAAACTGGTTAACTTTTTTTAGTTATTTTTATTATTGTTATTTTATTATGATTCATCTCAGAAATCTTTTTTAAGTATTGCAGAAATAGATTTCTGTTTAAATGACTTCTTACAGTGTGACAGTGGTTACAGCGAATTAAAGATGGATTTATCAATTAGTTGTTCGGTAACTTCCTTTTCCCTGTGATTATTCTAAACTTTCTTGACAGCACTTGGTGAAAGCATGGTGTGAAATGAACATTTTTCCCTAGATTAAACGTTGGTCATTAATTCTGTACTATAGTAAGTTCTGGTAGGATTCCTGTGCTGAGTTTCAGGCGCAGTTGTGTTGCAGAAACATCTGGCTATTTGGCAGAATCTTCAGACAAATGTGTTGCCAGCTTCAGAGCTGTCTCCTCATTTGCCTTATGACTTGGCTTTTCTTGGCAGATTGACTCAAATTCCTTAATGCCATTGTTTTTTAAATTTTCTTTTTAAGATAAAGGTAATAATTCAAATGTTTTAAGTCAATATTTATACACTGGAAGTTCATCTTGGAATATGAAGATGAGCATAGGTGACTAGAATGAAAACTCTGGATGTAGTATAACTTATTCAATTAAATTAAAAGTAAAAATATCTTCTTTCTAGTTTTATGTAGCATACAAAATAGCTGAAAATTTTAATCAGTATGATGACACGTGCTGTCCAAACTCTAATAACTGTGATACTTACTGCCCTGGAAGGCATTATGTTCTGACACTATTTGCACAAAATATATCTCAGTGTTCTACTGTATGTAAATTCATGTAATTGTAGTCACCAAGGCCCATGAGAAAGCCCCAGGACATCTAACAACATTTCTCAATGCATGCTGTATCCTGAAAAAGTAAAATAGCTTTTCAGAAAAAATAGATGGGGGAAGTTCTGATAGAAATTCTTCAATTAAAGCTGATCAAGACCAAATATCATGGTAATTTATAATGCCTGTAAAATAAAACCAGCTCTGTCAAGAACATTTTCTACTCTGAGTACACTGACAAGGAATAATAAATATGTTCATGAATTTTCAACATCACAGATGGTTAAAATTTGCTAATATTTTCTAATAAAGTGCCCTATAAATTGATCATTTCCTATTGACAGAATGCTCCAAATAATTTTGTTCTGTACACCTACGCTGTTCTTTTATAGGGCTGTTCCTGGAAAAACAGAGGGAGCTGTTCTTGGAAAAGCAAAGCTAACAGAGTTCTTATGCCCACATTTGCTTTTACAAATTAGGTCTGCTTATATTGAGAGACGATTATGGCCTTTTAGGTTGTACTTAATTTCTCATTTTTTTATTGTGATTTCTGTAGTGAGTTCTTCTTTCCTGTGACAAAGATGAGTAACATAATCCTGTTGGATATTCAAATTTTGATCTCTTTTGTTTCATTCTTATAAATGCTCTCAGGGAGGGTTATTTGCTTCACATTAGTTTGCTAGAATAAATTTGACTAGCCCCAGAGGCAATGTTAATCTCTTCTGATGCAGATTCTGTTTCAAGTGCCAAGACCAGGTGGCAAGGTTTGGTATGAATGGGATTGTAAAGGGTTTAGTCAATTTCTTCAGCATATAATTCCTTAGCCTGGGTTATTACAGCCAGAGCATTCATCTGGTTACATCCACTGAACATCCATCTTTATGACTTCACCTGCTGTTTCTCTCCCATTTTGCAGCACAGTACATGCAGAGTTCCTGTGTTTTTTAGGGCTGTGTGGTACACAGGCTGAGTGGATGCTTCATCTGAGACCCACAAACCATGACTTGCCTGTCCATAAAACTGTTGAGCAGCAGACAATTTCTAAACTGTGGTAGCTAGAGATTATGTAAATGCTACATAGTGAAAAAGCAGGAAGGTTGGAAAGGATTTTGTGAGGACCTACAGGCTTGTTTCAGCTTTTTATAATGAAACTCATTCAGTGATCTGCAGTTGATCTGCCTTTAAAATAAATTGGGATTAATATTTTAAGTTGTTTGAATAGCATCCTATTTGGACTCAATGATCCTAGAGACCTTTTTCAACTATAAAATACTAAGATTCTATGATTCTGTGACTTGGCAACATTCCCACCTCATCTGTACATAAATGTGTGCTGTGCTGCCGTATTTAGTGATCTACTAACGGGTAGAATAGTGGTGTTGGAGCAGGGTCTGATATATTCAGATTTAGGAAAGATGAAAGTAACCTTGTGTAGCTACTTTTGAATGCTTTTATTCCTAATACACTGGAGCAATTATTCAAAAACATGCTGCCAATGTGAAAATATGTTCCTTGTGGTGCTATGAAAATAGTTCCTTAGCATGAGTGCTGCAAAAAGTGATGGACAAACAGGCAAATGCAGCATTAATTTACTTTTAAAACAGTACACAGAAACCTTTATGTTATCTTTCTTTTTTAAAAGAATATCCTCACTGTTCCACTTCTAGGCATAGGCGCTTCAGTATAAATGAATACTGATGATGAATTAATTCAGTCTACAGTAGATCTGCATAGACTAAAAGTAGGTTATTTTACAAAGCTCCAATTTCTTGCCAAAGTGATAACTTGGGGCCAGGAGAGGTACTAAAGTGGAGTATGACACTAAAAATTAATCTGGCTTTTTAAAACTGCCTGTAAAATGTCACTGTAGCATTTTATTTTTATCTCCTAATTGTCTATCACTATCTTGTTTACATGCTTTCCATATTTATCTTATTCTCTCACCTTACTATTGCTCTTTAAAGGTATTGACTCTGATTTAATTTTCTTCTTTTGAAATTAATTGTGGGTTTTTCTATCCCCTACATTGGGTCAGCTGTAATTTTTCCTTACATCCTACTAGAATTGAAGTGAGGGAAAGAATTTATCTCTGGATTTTGAAAGATATTGAAGTAGGAGCACTCAGGATTCCTTTCTAGTAGGGCAGTTCTGCAGGTATTTCTTGGATGGAGTCTCAGACTAAAAGATGGAGAAAAGTATCAAGTTTTGTGGCTTTCAAGGCAATGAATAGGGAGCCAGAACCATAGAATCACAGCTGTAGAAATATTTTGGGAATCCAAATAAGCCAGTTTAAGGGACTTCTTATGAACCTAGTTTCTCACTTTGTTGAGAAGAAAATGTATACATACCTTTCTGGTTTTTTTTCTGTGCAATGCAGTAATATTATATAGGTATGTGTGTATTTGAACTTGTAGGAACTGTGTTAACTCATCTGTATCATACTGAAAATGAGGCGCTTCATTCATCTTCCAATGTGTGTACCTAAGAAAATTCTAAGTGTTAGAACCAATGAGAAAAAAAAATACATATTGCTAAATTGTGCCACTGTTTGTGGTAATGTTTGTATGTTAAACTTCATATCACTATAATGTTTTTCCTTGCTGAATCCTTGCAGAAGTTAATTACCCAGTTTGAAAGGTTAAGAAAACCACTGACAGTGAATATATCTAGGAGGTTTGCTTAGGTGAAAAAATTTGACACTCTTTACCCTTAGAGATCAAAAATGCATGGAGTACAAACTACAAAAGCTTGACTTGCACAGATTTGTGTAGTCTACCTTACTAATTGCTCTGAAATTCCTCATTGGCTGCTGTATTTTTATAAGATGAAGAGAAAATTAGTGTGCCATTGCAATTTATAAATAATTCTTGCACATTTAACTCATAATTTTCATCATTAGTCAGGAAGCAATTAACATTTTAAATGCTAATTTTTAGACTATTAAAGAAATATCCGCTGATATAAGACTGCTGAGATGGGGGAGTGCCATGGAAGATTATTATAGCCTGAAGACTGTAGAGGAGAATACTATATGTTTCAATTCAGTGTCAGCAGGAAGTCATATGGTGCAATTCTGTAGAAATCTGGGAGATTTATTTTAACCTCTGACGGAAAAATAGCAAAACAGAGTTGTATAGAAAACCTTACTTGAGGCAAAAATTTAAATGTAAAGCAAAGCAAAGGTTTTTTGTATGTCAGAGTTCTATTGTTTTTTAAAGCAAGACATTTAGATTTGTCCATTTTTGCACGTCTAGCATTAGAAATTTTTCCCTCGTAGTCTTGTCTGATTTTAAACTTACAGGGATCTTGTTGAAATGATGACATCTGGACATCTTTGACACCCAAGGCTAGTAATTATATTTAAGCAGACATTCCCACTGATGGGACATGCAAAGGACTAGGTTTCCACTTTAATCTCTGTATTGCAATTAATTTCAGTCAGCAGAGGAGAAACTTAGTAGGAAAAAAAAGTCCAAACCAATAAGGACAAACATAAACAGCTGGAAGTTTAAAACATTCAAATAAAACCCAACAACGGATTAATTGAAACTCACTTTACTGGAGCAATTGTCCTCTGTAAAACACGTCTAATATTGAATTTACCTGATTTCCATGGCATGTTGCAATGGAATTATTTCACTGCTTCAATGCTTGGAAAATTAAACATTGTCTAAACTTGCAAATTTATACTAAAAAGATGAGAAAAGCCACTGAAATGTTGTAGCATGCCTTAAGTTCTTATGTGTGGCTGCAAGAGTTTGCAAGGCCAGATTCTTGAGCAAATATCCATGACTGATCCATACAATAAATCCCTACCTTAAAAACCAAATCATTTGTAGAAAGTCACAAATGCAGATGACAGGTCAAGTCATTATGTACGGCCCCTCTGGCTTTTCTTACTGGTGTAAGCCCACAATGACCCCTCACATTTTCATTTGAAACAAAAATTTATTGACTTCTGCAAAGGAAGAGGCTCTGCAGAATGGCCTGTCCTCTCTTTCTTTCAGGAGCCTGTGAAGTTGCTATGCATCAATTGACACTCATGGCAGTTTCAGACCGTCAGATAAGCAAATTCTTGGAACAGAAGTGGGAAGCTAGAATTGTGAGAGATGTTTCTATCCTGCACTGGTGAAATTAGGGTGGAAACTGCTCCTGAAAATAGCATGATTTTTGTTCCCTGGTGCTTTTTCCTTTCTGTCTGCTTCAGAGAGGCTGAGCTAGAGTACTAGGACAGAATGTGCTGGGACATGGGTGACACAAGATCCTAAGGATGAAATCTGATTTCAGCAAGACTATTTTTTATTTTGAAAGCTTTCACTGCAAATGAAAGCCATGGCATAGGAAGTATGACTTCACCTTTTCTTTGTAGCTTAATAGCATGTGAGAGGTCTCCTGTGTTCAGGTCAGCACAAGATCATGCAGACATCTAGCATTTCAGCTTTATTCAAGTCCTGGTGTTCCCTTCCTCCTAAGTGGGTTAATATGTTTAGAAGAATTTTCTCACTCATCTATTTTTGCGAGAAATAGTGAAAAGGAGTGATTCTGGCTGTGAAGAATGGGCGAGGGAAAAGCATACTGAAACATCTTAAAGCACGAAGGAAAAGGTATTATAAATTGACTAAGAATTGAGTCTCCACTAGCTGCCACAAATGTATGGAAGTATTTGATTATTGCATCTCAATTTCACCTTCACCCCAGTTTGAAACAAGCTGAGTTTCCAGATCTGTGCTTTCAGCATTCTGCAATTTATAATCTGCAAAGTCTTAATGGTATTGCTGTTCTTAAAAAGAGAGAGTATTTTGCTATTACTTACTCCTACACACATTCCCATGTGTAATCCAACCTACAACATCCTGACCTGTTATATATTATTGCTGGAAGGTCTGGAGGTGTTTTGCAAGACTGCCCATACTAACACAGATGAAAAGCACTTCCAAAGAGCCAAAGAACTTAAGAGTTTCTTGCCAAGCCACTTCCCATTGTTTACCAGCAGTCCTANACAACCAGGGCACCAGGCCTAGCCAGCGTGGGTTTAGGAGAGGCAGGTCCTGCCTGACCAACCTGATCTCTTCCTATAGCAAGGTAACCCGTTGAGTAGATGAGGGACAAAGGCTGTGAGTGTTGAATGTCTGGACTTCAGGAAAATCTTTGGTGTTGTTTCTCACAACATTTTATCTACAATTGCAAGATTGGAAATTCATTGAGTTTTCAATGCAGCTCTATTTTGGAAAGTGCTGAGGCAAAAAAATCAGTATATAATGCAAGTTAACTGAATTGCATTGCTCTTTCAAGGCAGACGTGTGAAAAAGGAAAAGAAGATAATTCCTATATTGCATGAATAAATTAAAAAATATGCATATCCTGTTGCTGTTCACATATGATCTCTGAATTTCCTTCCAAAGAAAAGGTAGTTTAAGAAAAGTCATTGCAAAAGTGAAAGATTGAAAAAGAGAGTGTGCTAAGGAAAAGAACAAAACTCAACTTTCTCTAATTGCTTTTCTTGAAATCTGCTGATGATTTGTACTGAAAAAATGCCCACTTTCTATTTCAAGAGAATTTTAAACAGACACACTACACTTTTCTGTGTTACCCATTATTGATGTGTGGTGGATGATTATTTTCCTAATATATTTTTAGAGACCTTTAAAAAATTATTTTGACATTTTATGGCAGTATGTAGAATGGTAAATATGTTTTCATCTTCCATTTTAGTTATTTCCTATTATTTTTGCAACACCTTTGCCAAATGTATACATTTTTTGTGCTAATTAAAGTATACTTATTTTTATAGGTAAATATGTACCTATATTTTGTATGTGTGGGGGATGTACATATCTGTATGTGGAAATGATTTGTCTGAAAAAGCATTGGAAAAACTTTCAGGTAACCTTTCTGACTTGCTTAATGCCAGAACAGCAATGTGTAATATTTAGCTCTGTCTTTGAAGGCTTTATAAACTTTTCTTTCTTTTAAACATCCATGGAGAAATTAAGCACCAGATGCACATATTAAAATGCTGAGTGGGATATTGTGTACTCTCCCTGTTAGTACTTATTTTTATTTAGATTACCAACTTTAGCAATATCACAAACTCTTATTTCTATTTCTGTTATAAAAAGTTGTCATGAAACAGATACGACCTAAAGAGCAACAAACAAGTTAATGCCAAATATTAGTGGGGGGCAGGGGATGGGGAATGTAGTTTATTTGGTACTTTGGAATTTCTTTAACTTCAGAATTATAACATTATTTATCTCTTTTTGAGAAATTCCAACCTGATAGACCTGGAAATACTCAATTCAAAATTGTTATCTTGCTCTATCATAGGTCCCAATGGAAGTATCATCTTTTAAATTGAAGAGAAATGCCATAGCATTATCTGGGATACTAAGATAAACTTAAATTCTTCTGTGTAGTTTTACTGGTTTTACCGTGTAGTTTTGCTCCCACATGATACTCCTGATAAAAAGCTGTCTATGGAAGATAAAATTTTAATGATTTTTGGTAACTTAGTAAAAAGGAGGACCACAGACCTGCAGTACTTGTCTGTTTAGAACTTATTTCTTTCCCGAGTCTTATCTCTATGTTTTTCTCCACCATCTGTGGCAACTTTCTTTACACTTCACACAAATATTGTGATATCCTTTCCACTATGATCTTGCATTCTTATCACTGAAAAACTGAATACCCACCTACCTAATACAAAGGTTAATATCCAGACCACATGTTTCATCTAGGTGATATTTTCTAAATATTGTTTTAGCTTCTTTTTTGATTATAGGTACTTCCAGATCTCTATTCTTTCAAGATATCTACTTTCATGCAGAATATACATCCTAAAATATTTTATAATTCTATTTTTATGATCAATACTCCCTGTCTTTATTAAGGAATACTCTTTATGCCAGTGCTTTTCATACTCATGTTTTTTGGTTTCTGCTAGAAGGCACTATTTTTCACCTAGAGTTATCTTCACACTCTCAGTACACCAATAAACATTAGTATTTGGTTAGTTCCCTGCCATATTTATGTATTACAAATTTTCTACCTTACATTCTAAGTTTTTAAATAGTTTTCTGTTTGTTGCAATCTCCTTGGAGTCTAGGTATGTTAGTATATCTAAATATGTGTTATTCAAAGAATTTTTGCTAGTATCACAAAACCATAAAATGGTCTGGATTGGAAGGGACATTAAAGATCATCTAGTTCCAGCCCCCCTGCCATGATCGAGGACATCTTCCACTAGACCAGATTGCCCAGAGCCCCATCCAGCCTGGCCTTGGACAGTTCCACGAATGGAACATCCACAACTTCTCTGGGCAGCCTGTGCCAGTGTCATTGCTGTATAGATTTTTTTTCTGAATATCTAATCGAAATATACTCTCTTTTAGTTTACAACTGTTGTCTCTCGTTCTATTGCTACATGCCCTTGTAAAATGTCTCTAAGTAATGCAAATTTTCCTATGGAAAACCACAAGCATTTGAAGAAAAAAACAAACCAACAATCCCTCACATGATTATCTTTAGATGTGTTCATCTGTGCAAAGAGATTATATACAGTATTTGTATGCAAGATATTTTGTGACTAAATAAATTTTGAGCAGCAGCTATAATTCCAGAATGCTTAAACCTGTAGCAATTTATGGACTTCTATTGTGTGTGCAGGAAATGGAATGACATCTGGCACTTGTTGCTAGGCAAAGTGTGCCTACCAAATAGCACTTAGAAGTAATCTGGCAGTTTAACTAGTAGGAATGCTAAATTGCTTCCAATGCAGTTTGCTTTTGATGTATTTCTAAAATGAATATAAAATTCTTTTCCTAACCAATAATTTATGCCCACAAAGTGTAAACCCTGCTGTTTGTGTGGGCAGTCAGTCCCATGTGGGAAAAAATCCCAGCATTCTGGGGCAGCTTTTTTCTGGGATGTACTGAGCACCTCTCAAGAACATTGATTTCACTTGGAATTAACAAAATACACAATGTCTTTGTAAGACACAAAATTAGGGTCTTGAAAATCAGCACCCATACACACTGTGAGGGGTGTGGATGTGTAGGAAAGGAATTTAGCCAGCCTTTTCAGAAGGTTCAGCATTTGCTTTATCTCTGTTCCATCCCCTGGACACTGAAGTGAAAGAGGAATGATGATGTGTTTGTGGTGGTGGACTGGAGCTGTCACTGCAAGACATCCTTCAGGGTGTTCCTGACACAATACAAAGTAGCAATAACCAGCCTTTTTTAGATGAGAGAAAATAGTGTTTGAATATTATATATGCAATTAGGTGAGCCATGTAGAAGAAATTAGAAACACGTGTGATAATTTGCATCTGTTTGTCTGATCTTAAAGCCTTTCCAAGATTTAAAAAAATAGCCACTGTCTAATTAGGATTAAATCAAGCAGTGTTCATAGTGAATTAATGAAGATGCACCTTTTCCAAGAAAATCACACCATTATATATGCCTTTATTTTAAAATACTTGTAACAGAGAAAGATTGAGTAATTTATATTCAAATAAAAAATGAAAGTTCGTTTCATAATGATCTAACTTGTTTTTTTTGTTGTGGATCTCTATGTAGGTATCTACCAAAGACCTCAGTTGTAGCTTTGTAGCTTTGATTGGCAACTGTAATATGAATGAGATTCTGTTTTGCTCAGTGATTGTCATTCACACATTCTTTGCGGAGAACATGAATTTGAACTAATGGCAAGAAAATTAAACAGTTCTTCTATTGATTTGTTAATTCTTCTTGTTATAAAGCCATTTCCTTTAGGGAAATTGCATTCTGTTTGGGAATATCTTCTGCAAGGCAAGAATTGATTCTTGATGTGATCACATCTCATTCTTTTGACTGACAAGGTTGATTCTTTCTGCCAAGGTTTTTTAATGTTTTGTTTATTTTTTCTTTGCTTTTTCCATGTCATTGCTTTCTTCCTTCATCTTTCACTTTTTTATTTTATGTTTTAACAATTGTCTATATTTTCTCACCTTCCCTTCTTTTGTTTCTTCTGAATCCTCTCTTCAGTCATGTGGTTTTATTGTCTGTGGTCCACATTATATCCCAGTCCTTTCTATTCGTCTGGTCCTGCCTTTTTCTCTCCTTGGCTTCTTTTTTCATTTCCTCAGACTCTTTAATTTCTTCTTCATTTGCTTCTAGGTTCCTTACATGTGTTGTATTTAATATTGTCCTGTGCCTACCCCTACTGCCACAGCCATTTAAAGCAATTGATATTTTCCCCTGGTTCCTATCCCTTCCTCTCCTCTCCAATACTTTGCATTCCCCTTCCTTTTATCTATTTTCTTTTTTGTACTTTTATCTTTTTTTTTCCTATGGCAAGCCTTGACTTGCCTTAGGAAATTTATGAAAAAGAAATATGTTCATCTTAGCTTTTAATATTTGAAGTACTGTTTACAAAGTAGTTACATTGATCTTGCATTCATATACACTTTTTCATCTAAACCATCATAGTCAGTCTGAACTTAATCCAATTCATAAGTTTCAGTACTGGCATGAATTTGTTGTCCTTGTCTAATCTATCTTTCAAATTGATCTGCTTCTTAAAACAACTAGCATATCCATAATAAAC
>VZTT01007863.1:0-12382 GCA_013400855.1 Buphagus erythrorhynchus | reverse complement strand
AGGACAATCCCAAAATCCCACATTTGCCAGGGCACGACACTCCTGTTAAAAACTCTGCTTTACAAAACCCTGAGCTCAGAGCCACATCCACCATGAGCAGTCACTGCTGTGCTGGAAGGTGCTGAACACCCAGATCCCCCTGGGAAGGTGATCCCAAAGCTGCTGCCAGGTTTGCTGGATCACACGCCCCCAGGTGATGCTTCCTCACTGGAAGTTTGGAATGGTTTTCCTTTCTTCCACAAAAGAACAATCAAGGTCAGTTCTATTTAAATGAGTCTTGCACTGGCTTGAAGATGAAATCAGGCCCCAGTCCCATTCCAAATTATGCTGGGATTACAAGGAATTGCCTGGGCTGGCTGAAACCCAGGCAGGATTAATTCCTGAGGTGTCAGAGCTTTCAGCATCCCACTCCCCCTGGCCCCACTCCTCTTGGCAACCAGAACAGACCCCACAGACCCGAGGCTGCCCTCAGGACACATTTAAACCTCGGCCTAAAGGTGCTGAAAAATTCCTGGAGTATTTAAAACCGAGTGAGGCTCCAGGGGCAGCGACCTCACCAAGGCCTGGAAACCATCCCTGAGCTCCAGGTTGTGCTCCTCCGCCAACGCCAGGGCTGGTGATGCTTCCACCCCACAAACACCCCCCTTCCCTCCCTCCCAAATAACATCCACGGGAGAGTTTGGCTGGGAACGCAGCGCTTTAATCTCCTGGAAGCCTTTGACAACCTGTCTCGTCCTGGCTTTTAGCTGCGTGAGAGCTGCTCGTTAATGGAGCATTAACCTTGGAGAGCTGCTGCAATTACTCCAACACTAATTCTGACAGTTTTTGGTGTATCTGTTTGTTCTTTTGACAGGCAAAAGGAATTTCTTTTTAAAAGCTGTTTGATACATTTGAGACCTTCTGTCCACATTTCCCTTTTTTTTTTAGTTTTTTTTCCTGCTGGAGATGGGAAGGTGGGGGAAATGTGTGGAGGGGGAGACGCCGCCTTCCCACGACACCTCGTTCAGGCACCAGTCGGGATATTTCCCCCCTCCCAAGCCCTTCCCACCCCTGCTTTAAGTCACAGAAGCGTTTGGTCTCTCCTGACCTCATTAGGGTAATTAGGAAACCTTTTGAAGCTGGGAAAATGGCTCTGAGCGCTGGGAAAGGAGGAGAGCAAAGAGGCTCTGAAGGAGCACGAGGATGGAGAAAGGGGGAGAAAAACATCCTCAGCAATGAGGAGGTGACCTGCAGCTCTGCTCCCCTGGAAAGCTCCTTAAATTGCCTCTTTTAAGAGGATGGGAATCCAAGTCCTGGTTATCCCATAAGACCTGGGCAGCCAGGGAGCAGGGAAGGAAAAGGATGGTGGGGCAGGCATGGGCTGAGCCAAGGATTCCACTTCCATCTCTGATCCATCACCACTTCCCCAGGTACCCTTTGGCAAATCAGCTCTTGCTGTGCCTTAATCCTTCCTTCATTTGAGAAAAAACATTCCCTACATGTTATTTTCTATGTGGGAAACACAGGCTTTGGAGGGAAAGGGCTCCCTCTGACTGTGCAGCTCCCAGGAAAACCAGGCAGCTCCTGGCGATCATCCACCCTGGAAGTGGTGCCAACCAACACCTTGATCTGAAGTCTGATAAAGCCACAGCCCACCTCAGATGGAGGCAGAAGGTGATTTCAGTTTGAATTCAGCTGCTCACCAAACCCACCTGAGCCACCAGGTAACTCCTGGGTGACAGGAGTGGGAACCTTTCTAAGAACACCCAGCCCTCTCTTCCTCTAACAAATGTGGGAAGCGTTTTCCCTGCACTCATCTGAGCCAGTGGAGAAGCCCAAATGATGACTGTGGCGAAGCTAAAGTTATCACAGGGATAAAACCTCCAGTTCTAAAGGAAAAACGCGCTATCGCAGCCCTTTGCTACCAATCACAAAGGGCACAAACCCGATGCCTCTCTGTGTTCTGCAGAAAGAGGAGTTTGATGTGAGAGAAAAGCGGATTAAAATAACACTGGCAAGAAAAAGGATCAAAATACACCGATATACCCCGGCACGAGCGAGGCTGAGCCGCCGTGCCCGAGGTCCCGCTGTGCCTCCGGCGCACACGGAGATGGAAGCACTGCCACAGTCCTGCTCGGCTGCTTTGAGGGTCCTCTTTGTCAGATGAGGCTCCCCCAGCCATCCCTCCATCCCTCCAGAACATCCCATCAGGAGCTGCTCCTCCAGGGTGTCCTCGGCAGGCAGAGCCAGACCAGCCTGGGTTTCAGCAATGTCATGGAGCACTGGAATGGTTTGGGTGGGAAGGGACCTTAAAAATCATCCAGTTCCACCTGCTGCCATGGGCAGGGACACCTTCCACTATTCCAGGCTGCTCCAAGCCCCATCCAACCTGGTCTTGAAGGTTTCCAGGGATGGGACAGCCACAGCTTCTCTGGGCACCCTGTGCCTCTCCACCTCACGGGAAAGAATTCCCTCCTTTTATCCAGTCTAAATCAGCCATTTTTGGTTAAAAACCATCACTCTTTGTCCTGCTGCAACAGGCCCTGCCATACATCAGCTGGAATTGGACTTGATGATGCTTGGGATGTCCTGGAGAGGCACCTGGGGGTTGCAGGTAGAGCAGCACCGTGGCCCCCCCAAAGCCTCAATCCCCTCAGCTGCTGCTCACAGTGTTAATGCCCATCAGTTTTTCCCTGTCAGGAACAGCCTCTCCAGCAGTTCTGCAGGAGCGGGGGTGGCTGGGCTCAGCTCGGGCTGAACAATGAAATAATTGGGATTATTTTAAGTACAAGAGGTTTTATTCTTTTAAAGAGCAGGAGTAATTAACCACAGAACGCAACAACAGCAGCGGGGCGGAGTGAATGCTCCAGGGAGGGGCTGGAGCCTCTCCAGAGAAACCTTCTGCCCTCACCTCTCAGGGAGCAGGACAAACCTCCTGGTACTCTGCATGGGCTAAGCACGACCCTGGAATGGGCTCTTCTGTCTGCAAACCTGCAAATCTCAACACCCCCATCTCCAGGCTCTGATTAGGTGGCAGATGGAGACATTTTGAGGATGCCCAGGTGCTGCCAAGAGCAGTTCCTGAGGATTCCAGCGTGGCAGGAGGGAATCACACCAGCACTGGGAGATGCTTCCAGTGAGAGAAAGAATGAAGAGGCTGCCCATACACCAGTTCGGTGCAATTCCAGTTCCATTTCCCAGCACTGGATGTGACATCACGAACCTCTTCACACCCAGGAACCACAGTGAGTGGGAATGGGGTGACCACAAAATCCCAGCATGGTCTGGATGGGAAGGGAACTCCCAATCCTTGTTCCACCCCCTGGGGAGCTGCTCTAACCCATCACCCCCCTATTCCTCGCATGCCACGTTAATTAAAGAAGCTGGTAATTGTCTGCAAACACCTCTCCATGGGCAGGGGCTCTCCAAGCCCTGCTGAAGCAGGATCTGCTCAGATCCACAGCAATCCCACAACCTGTGGAAGTGCTTCCACAAAATCAGTCCTACAATCCCCTTTTTCTGGCAATTCCAGGCCCACGGGTGCATGGAAGTTCCATCCCCCCAACAGGTATCCCTGGACATGATCTTTGGCTCGTGACTTTGATCCAGCATCATGAGATGCAAACATGGGATTGTAACATCCAAGACATCGTCTCCAATTTAATTTTTGGGCTGTTTCCCCCCCTCTCCCACTGCAATCGCACGTTCAGGAGCACAGAGCCCCTTTCATGTTTACTCATCCTTAGATTGTAAAAATTGTTGTGTGAATTCCTTCTCCAATTAGCTCTGGTACTCAAAAATAAAATATTGTTCCGTTGCCAGCACAGTTCTGATCATTCCTGTCCTTTATACTTTTATTCCCCAGAGTCACTTGAAAAGCGGACGCTCCTTCCTCCTCCCCTGCAAAGCCCCCTTGGAAAATTTTTAAAACAAAAAACAAGCAGCAATTCTAAAGGAAAGGCTTTGGTGGCTGAAGTGCCACTTCCATTCACCTTTCCATGATAGAAGGGAAAAAATAAAGATCAGAAGGAAGATTTAGACAAAAAGCCAACTAAGTAAAGGTAATTTCTGATACAGGAAAATCTGCTCGTTGTGTAGAGATGCTTTGTTGAGTGGAACAGAAGAGACATCAGAGACTCTGCAGTGGGTTTTCAAACATTCCCAGCTTCCTTCTCAATGTGCCACCCGATTCCACACCAACCCAGAGACACATTTTGGAATGCCAGGGTCCATGGAATGAAGGTGAGGAAGGCCACCCAGCCCCTGCCCACAACGAGCCCCAGAGTGACACGGCCACAGGAGAACTGTGAGTGCAGCTGAAAATGTTTATGGGGAAATTCCAAGAGGCACCCAAAGTCACCCCAAAGTACCCAGAGGCACCCAGTGAGTGTATGAGCAATAAATGGAACAAAACTTGTGACACCTTTCCCTGACCACGCTCATCTCCTCACCTATGCAGGGCTTGGCCCCAGTGGGACCAAGAGCCCAGTGTGCTCATGGGGACAATGTGTGACCCAAAGAGCTGCCCATGGGGATAATCCCAGGACAGTTTGGGTTGGAAGGGCCTTAAAGCTCATCCAGTTCCACCCCCTGCCATGGGCAGGGACACCTTCCACTATCCCAGGTTGTTCCAAATCCCATCCAACCTGGCCTTGGTTAATGCCAGCTAAGAAACCCCACAGTTCATTTGGTGCTGGAGGAATCCAGTGACAAAGAACTGCAAAATCCATGAATGGAGGATCCTTTACCCACTCTATATTTTTCTCTTTTCCTTCCTTGAGGGGGCTGGAGGGACTTGGACCATCTCTTCTCCCATACAGAGACCAGAAAAATCATACACAGACCGCTGTCAGACACAAAAACACCAAAAAAAAACCCCAAAAAACCCTAAAAAATCACAACTTTAGACACAAACCCTCATTAAAACCAGGGGACAGCGAGTGAGAGGAGAGCTCTGTGTGCCAGCACTGCTCCCTCCCTGGGCTGTGCCGCAGAGATGATTTCGCACTCCACGGAGCGCGGCGCGAGGAGCCGCAGCAGCAAACAGGCTCTGGAATCAAAAGAGCTCCCTGGCACTCCACCGGCCCCGCAGCTCCCATTCCAGGGAAGGAAATTTGCATCCAAAGCATCAAGAGCACTTTACCTCAAGTTTAAAATAAATTCCGAGCAGATCCATGCCGCCAGCTTGTGTTTGTGACTGGAATCCCAGCCAGCGCCAGCCGGAGCCTGTCCCCAGTGAGAGCTCGGGAAGAGGGGATGGCACAGAGCAGGGAACAGGGATGAGGGGAGGACAGCACAGCTGCAGCTGGTCCAGCACCACGGGCCACAGCAATTAGTGCTAATTGGGGTAACAGCCCCCTGAGCCTGAAAAGGAACAAGCACTTGGTTCACATCCTGTGGCAGCTCCCAGCACCGCACACAGACAGAGCTTGAAAGCAGAGAATCATGGAAATTTTGAGGTTGGAAAAGATCCCCAAGATCATGAAGTCCAACCATTCCCCCAGCACTGTCAAGGTCACCATTAAATCGTGTCCCCAGGTGCCACACCCAGGGGTTTTGTGAACACTTCCAGGGATGGTGACACCACCACTGCCCTGGGCAGCTTGGGCCAGGCTGGATCCGTTCCTTTTGGGGAAGAAACTTTCCTTCATTTCTAATCTAACCAGACAGGGTGATGCTGTCCTGCCCATGCTGCTGCACAGGAATGCTCTCTGTTAGTTCATTAGCACCACAGTTAATTTGGCCCAGAAAAGCTGGGGTGGCCCCAGGGTGCTGCTGTGCTAGGGCTGGGTGTTCGTGTCTGTGCTGGAGCATCACTCCATCAAACCAGGGCATCCCAAAACCTTGTCAGGCCCGGAATCATAAAAATCTTTCCTAAACAAGTCCTGACAGGGCCAGGTGGAACCTGCCTCAGGTGGAGCCAGGGCAAGACCCTCCCCTGCTCCTGAGAGAGACACTCCCCTGAGAGAGACCCCCCAACAGCTCCCCAGGAGCCACCCCAAAACCTGCTGCTGCCCCACCCCAATACCAAGAGAGCCACAGCCCCCAAAGGGCACTTCCAGCTCATCCCAGACAGCTGCTAGAGGAAGCAGATTTGCCTTTCAAGGCACCAGGATTTATTTGCAGCTTCCCTAGGTGCCAGCAG
The DNA here is from genome assembly GCA_013400855.1 of Buphagus erythrorhynchus. NCBI lineage: Eukaryota > Metazoa > Chordata > Aves > Passeriformes > Sturnidae > Buphagus > Buphagus erythrorhynchus. The sequence continues at coordinate 6,258 of VZTT01007863.1, read as the reverse complement.
TGCCCCGGCAGCTGCAAGTCTGGTCTGTGAGTGCCACCTACAGGGATGCCCTGTGCCCCAGCTCCTGGTGTGCCCCTACCCCGCTGCCCCCCAAAACCCCAACAGCAATGAGGGTAAACCGTGGAGCAAACAAAACCCTGTAATGTCCCCTCCCTGTCCCCTACATGAGCAGCCAGGGCACGGGGACATGGGCAGGGTGGCAAGAGGGGGACAGAGGGAACGTGGCTCCTGTTTTCTCAGTGCCACGAGCCACACAACCGGAATGAGGAGGATGAGAAGCAGATGTGAGAGTCGGGGAACGCCCTTGGTTTTGTTCTGGAACTAATTCCTTGCAGGGAGGAGCTGGGACATTCCCATTTCAGCCTGGAGGAGACTCAGGGGAGACCCCCGAGGGGCAGCTCTGCTCTGTGGGACAAGGGGCAGGAGCTGAGGGAACGGCTGGAGCTGTGTCTGGGGAGGTTTAGGGTTGGATATTAGGAAAAGGTTCTTCCCCCCGGGGGTGCTGGGTACCGCCCAGGCTCCCCAGAGAATGGTCCTGGCCCCAAGGCTGCCAGAGCTCCAGGAACCTTTGGACACCAGGGATGCTCAGGGTGGGATTGTTGGGGTGTCTGTGCAGGAATAGGGGCTGGACTGGATGATCCTTGTGGGCCTCCTCCAGCTCAGGAGATTCCATGATTCTGTGACCCAGGGAACAGCCTCTCCTTCCTCACTCCCAAATAAGCAAAATGAAATTTGGTTCTGCTGCTGTGGAGAGACTGGAATTGGCCTCACAGGGACCTTATTTGGTCTTCTGTACAAGAAAAGGGATTAACGTGAGAACAGGCAGAAAGGAGGAGACTTCAGAAAACTGAAACAAACCCAGAGATGACTGGAGAATCATGGAGTCACAGACTGGTTTGAAAAGGACCGTGAAGTTCACCTCATTCCACCCCCTGCCATGGGCAGGGACANAGAAAGGAGGAGACTTCAGAAAACTGAAACAAACCCAGAGACGACTGGAGAATCATGGAGTCACAGACTGGTTTGAAAAGGACCGTAAAGTTCACCTCATTCCACCCCCTGCCATGGGCAGGGACACCTTCCATAGACCAGGCTGCTCCAAGCTCAATCCAACCTGGGCTTAGATACTTCCAGATGAGACACAAGGTGAGCAGCAGCCCTGGGAGCAGTGTCACTGCCCTGTGAGAGGGAGCAAGGCAGGGTTTGGAAAACCTAAAGGACTCCATAAACCCCTGAGCCCACCACAGCAGTCCCTGCACACAGCAGGGAGGGATGTATGGGCTGGAATGTTTTATTCCAGTGGTTCCAGGTACAAGGGAGGGGATGCTGCAATGACAAGGAAACCATGGATGGATACAGGGCTGGTGGCTGTTTAAAGACAGATCAGCAGTTCTAGGAGGGTGAAACACTCTTCTCCTTGGGGAGCTCAGACAACAACGTGCTCAAATGCTGTTTATTGACTTCCATCACTGGCCCCTCTCCCAGCACTCCCAGGGCTGCAGGTCCCATCCCAAGCACAGAACAAAACCCACAGAGCTGATCTGACCCTGCTCCCATGGATCCCATTAACCCTACAGATGGCCCAGTCTGTTTGGGCAGGCTGGTATCAGCAGCAGAGCATCCCAGAAAGCCTCCAAGATAACAGAGGGATTATGTAAACTTTGGAAAATTGGCTTTGGCTTAACTCAGAGTAGATTTGTTGCTGTCAGTCATGATGTACACAGGTGGTGACTGTTACAGGTCCATTGGCTCATCTGGGCTGGGATGAGCAGGAATCCTGCAGACCAACAGGCACATGGAGCCTCCACCAACATCCTAATTCATCCAGGAGAAAAGAAAGTGCAGCAGTGGCTGGTGAGGCCTCAGCCTGCCCAGGGCCAGGCACAGGCAGGTCTGTTTGCATTCCTGTGTTTAGGCTGAAAAACTGAAACTGAAAAGCTACTGGAAGATCCAACTCGTGCAAAGAGACCTAAACCAAGGGTATCAAATACACATGGAGGAGCTGAAAGAGTAATGGAAGGAACACCTGAAACTGCTCCTTGGTGGAAATGTCATGTGAAGTGTTCAAAGCTGCTGCTATTTGCAGGATCCACCCCAAAAACAGCTGCCCTGGCCTGGCACTGCAGGAAGTGACAGCTCCAGCTGATTCTTCCTGGAGAAATGGGATCATGCTGAGCACCCCAAGGAGTCTCAGATCTGCTACTTGGTTTTCTCCTCTTGGAAAAGGCCTCCAAGGACTCAGAGCAGAGCAGGGATGGAATGTCACAGCCTGCAAAGGGCAAATCCAGATGCCAATTGTTGTCGAGGGGCAGATGGAAATGGAAACAGCTTCACAGGGTCCCTGATTACAGCTCCAACCTGTCTCCAGCCCAAAACAGGACAAGTGACAGCCCCACAAGCACCTTAGTACCCTGTACCCTCTAAAGGTGGCCAGCAGGACTCCGAAAACATGGAAGTGGTGCAGAAATTCCAGGCTGGCACCTCAATTCCCTTCCCTGGTACCTACACAGCACAGCCCAGTCACTTCATTACCTGCTCCACGCTTTTCCCTGCTCAAACACAAACATCTGTTCCAGTCAAAATTAATTCCAGCAGAATTATTTTCAGGGCAGGACCTACTGCTTGAGGTTCCCTCTTATCTGAAATCATTTAATATTAAACAAATGCTCCACTCGTGCGAGGGGAGGAAACTTGAGAATTGCAAACCCCGTTTGTCCAACAAAAGGGGAGCCTAAGGAATGCTCAGGTTCATCACTCCAGGTAAAGGAAGGATGAGGAATGTGTTGGTCAAACGCCGAACATGGCAGTGGATTGGGACAGTCGGGCTCATCTGGCTTCAACAGCACAAGGAACAACTTTCCAGAGGGAATAAAAGAGCCAGGGAATTACCAGCACGTGCAGCCCTGCAGGATCAAGAGAGATCCTTGACCATGGATCACAGTGCTCTGACTATCCCCAGAGAAGCTGCAGCCGGGTGGAGCCAGCCCAGCAATTCCCTCATGGAACCTCTGCCTGCTCCCATCTGCAGCAGCTGCAACAAGCAGGGAACACCCAAAACAGGTGTGAAACGATCCAAACGACAGGAAAACTGGGCACACATCCAAGCACTGTGTGCACACGGCAACGTTATTAAAAATATATATATATATATGTATTTTAAAAATCCTATGTGCACGTGCGAGACAGAGCTGCCGTGGGGGTGAGATTTCTCCAGGAAACCTCACCTGCCCTGAACAAACAAACGTGGCTGCTTGCACAGGATCACAGCACTCCCTCAGCTGCCTCGGGAGCCACCAGCCTCCCCCTGATCAGCACATCCCTGTCCCTTCTCCAAGTGTCATCCCTGCCCCTGATCCACAGGGGACTTGCAAGCCAACGGAAAGGAGCCAAAGACATTCCAAAGACATTCTAAATATTCACCCTAAAGGTGCCACAGGGACCCTCCCTGCCCGCAGGGCAAATCCCTCGGGTTCTCCAAACAAAAGCACTACCAGCTTGGGGGGGAAGTGGGATTTAAGGATGTGCTGCCAGTTTTCAAGGAAAGGTCATGGACAGGAGCAATTGGCAAGCAGTTTTCACCGTTTTAGCAGCAGATCCACCCAAAAACCACCTCCTGACACATTCACCTTTGGTCCTACACAATCAGATCCCAAATATCCACATAACAAAAGGGCTGCAGGAAAGAACCTGGCTGAGTACCAGCCAAAGGGAGTGAAACTTCAGGGTCCTTGAGAGGAGATAACTGAGCCAAGGCTGCCCTGAATCACAGTCAAGAGGGGTTGGGGTCCCCCTTTTCCACTCATCAACTGCTCAGGACACACTCCCTGGCTCACAGCTGGCTCTTCCTCAGTATCACAAAATCCAGTTTGGCAGATGTCACTCGTGTCCCTGGTGAACTCACAACTTGGGCTGAGCAGAGTCCAGGCATTCCCAGCCCTTTTGGTGGCTCTTTTGGAGAAATATTCCTTTGGGTCGTGGCCCCTTTCATTTGTAAACCCGTCTGTAAACCCATGAATGACCTGGATTATTTTGCCAATCCTGCAAAATTTAACTCGTTTAACTCATCCCCAAAGCTGTTCTGTCTGAACTATCACCCTCCCATCCCCGTTTGTGTAAAAGACACCGAGAGCTCTCCCAGCTCCTCCCAGGAGCTGATTACAGAGACACTTCCCAAAGAAGTAACCTGATATTGCATGAAGGAAAAAGGATCAGCCTGGAAAAGGAATCTGATGCTTCCAGGGCAAGGAGAGAGGGATATGAGGCACAGGGGCAGCTCACAAGCTCAGATTTCAGGTGCTAAAAATCATCCAGGAGCATCTCCCTTACCTCAGCCTTTCCCTATGCAGTGAACAGCTCCCATCTTTCCCCAGAAATGTCCCCAAGAATGCACGTGAAGAAAACAGGTTTGGTCCCCTCTCCCTTGCCCCAGCTATGGAAGGGCTGGAACTGTTAATTAAGTCACTGTAAGCAGATAGAAAACTTGAGCACTGGAGATTCCACTGGGATTGGAACCTCCATCATTCCGGGCAGCCGCTGGTCACGAGTCATCTGGAAAAAAAAGGAGACAGCTAAAATCAGAGGGAGCTGAGGTGACATTCCTTGAGATGACATTCCTCCTCAGCTTCAGACAACCTCCCCAGAAATCGAATTTGTGGGATGTAAACACAATGCTGGGAAGGCAGGAATGGATACCCCCGTGAGACTCGGAGTTTGAATTGTGATGAGACTTGGAAACAACTCCCAAAATGAAAAAAAAACAAACAAAACAAACCAGGAATTTTGCTGGGAAAACAGGAATGCATGTCCTGATAGGGCTGGGAGTTTGAACTGTGATATGAGTTGGAAGCAATTCCTAAGGTGAAGGAAAAAAAAGGAATTTTTGTTTTCCTGTCTAACACAGGGAGGCCCAGACTGGGCACAAGGGCTGCCTCTCCCAACAGCTCTGTGACCCCACAGCAGTGTCCAAATAACCCTGTCAGTGAGACTTTCCCGGGCCAGAAAATGAGGAAAAGTGAGATAAATCCGTGTGCCAACACAGAGACCACACACAGGCGTTTTAATTTATGCAGATCTGGTTGTAGGAGCTGTGCCAGAGCTCCCACAGCTTTGGGAAAGGAGCCTCAGCCCCTTGTGAGGAAAAGAGCAACACAAAAAACACACAAAATATTCCCTCACCGCCTCAGGTTCCGGGTTTCAAACACGGTGTCCTCGTCACTGTCAAGGGAGCCCAGCTCGATGTTGTCGTCCTGGCTCGACAGCAGCCCGTACTTCTTCCTCTGGGGCTTCTTCAACCTGCAATGAGTTTTGGGCTCGTTTCTGGGACCCTCGGACCTGGGGCTGAGGGACAGGGAGAGCACAGTGAGTGAGCTGCTGTCCCCACCCAGCGGGACTGGAGATGGTTTAGCGCTAATTACCTCGGGTAATTAACAGTGCTGGGGATTTACAGCAATGTTTTGGACTCGCTGCCAAAGGGATGGAAGCAGAGCCCCGGCTGGCAGAGGGAGGGAGGGGGATTCAGGGAAAATGAGCATTAACCCAGGGATTAGGAACAGGATTGGGGCAGGCAAGGGACAGGGGACACCGTGACCGGATTCGGGGGGACCCACATCAAGACCGGGACTGTCAGGGGCACTGGCAATGGGGGACAGGGACCAGGACAACGGGGACAAGCAGGGACACTGCCGCAAGCAAGTCCAGGACCAGGACAATCAGGGTGACCAGGACAAGCTGGGTAGATCCCCGGGCCAGAGAACACTGGAACCGGGACAAGTTGGGACACAGCCAGGGACAACGGGAACAGGGACTGGGACCAGCAGGGACACAGCCCCGAGTTAAGGGACACCAGGATGGGGACAAGACCAGGGGCAGGACCAGCAGAACACAGCTACAGCCCCAGCCGGGTGCCCGTCCCCTCCCCGCACTCACCGGAACGCCCGCAGCACGAAGTAGAGCGCGGCCAGCGCCGACAGAGCGCTCAGCACATAAACCGCCCGCCTCAGTACCGGCAGCCCCGACCCCAGCGACAGCCTCGGCCCGGACTCCTGCTCCGACTCCGGCCGCGTCTCGTTCCGTGTGACCGCCCGCGGGGGCTCCGTGCTGTTCCCCGGGCTGGGGGAGGCGGCGCGGCCGAGGTGCGGGACGAGGAGGAAGAGGAGGAGGAGGAGGAAGCGCGGCATGGCCGGGCCGGGCCGGGGCAGCGGAGCGGGAGCGGCGGCCGCAGGAAGGCGCCGGGACGGTGCGCGCGGCGCAGGCACCGCC